>QLPN01000671.1:0-11704 GCA_003314395.1 Albatrellus ellisii
TTGTGTTCTCACATATGCTGCACCTTTAGTTACTGTAGACCTGCCCTTAGTTACTGTGCTTGGTCTGTGCACTGTTCATTGTACTATAAGTAGTGAGGTAGCTAGATGAATAGACTCCAGCTTGTTACAGCTGGTTCCACCCCTTCTTCATTGCCAAGATCTCTCATCTCTTGGCTTTGATCCAAGGCAGCTCCCATTAAGTCCTCTTAAGGAGGCAGTGATAAGTCAGATCATGGACCTTTGATACAATGTCCATCATAGATCAGTCAGTCCTGACACTATTGGTTGTTATTATACTAACTGTGGGCTCTGACTCTTTCATATGCCTGCCCTACATTACAGTACTATATATACTATATGACTCCTAGTGTTATCCCTCAGTTCTGATCATCTTGGATATCCACTAGTCTAAGTGCAATTGTCCTTTTTTGCTGCCTTTAGTTTTTCAGTTGTTCAGCTTTGATTTGTGTCAGCCCCACAGGGCTGTGACTGGTCTACTTCAGGATCATTTTTCCAAGGCTGATGATGCTGAGATATTTGGATGTTGAAGTCCACATCCTGGGCATGCTCCTGAGATCACTGCCAATGCTGATGCTGGTCCTGTGATGCTTCCTCGGCCTGTTCTCCAGTTTTCTCATAGAAAGATCAACACAAATAAGCCCATGATCAGATTTAAATATATATGTTGCATTTGCTAAGAGCGGCCTATTGGGCGGTCTTAGGGAAGGTCTAAAATGTTACTCCTGGTAACCAAGGTTTGGATATTGGCTTGATGAACGTAATAGAGGTTCCAAATGACGATGAAGAGTGGGATTAACGATATAGTTACGAGGATGATTCCACCGATAACGATACGAGGATCCAGTTTGACTTAGTGTAAGATGTCTTAATAGCTTTTAGAATTCTTAGACTTAGTTAAGAAAGAGTGAAGCGAGTGGTTAACGAGCTTAGATCAAGCGCAGTATAAGGAGAATCCCTAGATTGCAAAGTTGACAAGACTGGGGTTTAAGACCGCCATTTTGTCAACTATTTATACAAACTAGTGATCTAACTATAGTACAGTTGCGCAGTAAAGCACAGTAATGCGCAGTAAGTAAACGATAATGCGCAGTAAAGCGCAGTAAATAACTGTCCATGTGATATGAGTGGCTCAGCCACAAGCGCGAAGTGAACTTGAGAAAAACAAAGGTAAATAAGAACGAGAAAAGAGAGTCCTTGCTAATTGTATAGTAATAGTCCTTAGCAAGTAAATGTTATAATAAATAAGACAAAGATAAAAAGAGAAAAGATAAGTCTAATATAGTACCTGGAGCTATGCTCACACTTAAGTATGTAAATACTTAAGTACTATAAAAGAGAAAAGGAAAGATAAGTCCTTACTAAGTAAAGTGGAGCTAAGCTCACACTTGTAGTAATAATACTACACTTTACTATAGTAAGTAAGATAAAAAAGAAAAAGAAAAAGAAAAAGAAACTGCATTACGAGGTGCCAAAGCAAGTGCCTCGTAACAGCATTACTGGCCTGTGCATGATACCCATCCTGCCCCTCCATGTTTCTGTTACAAGGCACTTGCTTTGGCACCTTGTATTGGATGCATTTTTTATTATTACTTCTCTTTACTATAAGGGTAGTATCAACTGCAGCTGTGAGCTTAGCTCCAACTTATGGTAATGATGTTATCTTTCTTTATTTACTTTTGTTTGTCTTATTTCATTTTGTGCCTGTGGCTACTTTACCAGTAGTTTACTAGGGATATGTCTTTAGTCACATGGTCTCATTGATTGCTGTGTAATCTTCATTGATCCTCAAACATTATCATCTTGTACTATACTTAGGACATTCCCTTAGTATAAATAGTGGCAATACTGGTGGCCTTAAGCCCCAGTGTTGTCAACTTCACAATTCCAGGGATCATCCTACACTGTGCTTGACATAAGTCTCTAACAAGCTTCATTCTCATAACTCTAAGAACTAAGTCTAAGATCTCTAAGTCTCAAAAGTAACACTAAGATCTCCTTACACTTCACATGCTGGATCCTTGTATAATCATCAGAGCTATCATTGTCATTGTCATTAGATGCATCCATATCAATTATCTCATTACCAGGAGTATCCAAACATCAAATCCCTAAGATCATCCAATAAGTGTGAGGCCAATGCTATTAGCAAGGTCACACAAGAGCACATGAAGGAGAAAGGACAAGGATGATGATAGTACTTTAGAGACTAACATGCTAAGGTAATACAATATATATAGTATTGGACTTGGTGCACAGACCATGAGCTGTTGCTATAAGGCAGGTGTATGAAACAAGAATCACAGTAAGTGTGGGAAGGATGTGCAGCATCTGTGAGAGAGTATGTCATAAGTATGTAGTAAGTGGGCTGATAGTGCTAAGAGTGGCCTATTGGATGGTCTTAGAGACTCAATGGCTGAATACTCTCTTGGCTTTTCTCATGCTCACTAATACCTTCCCACTCATACTGCAATGTGTCACACTCCCAGCCACTACTTACTATATGTTCTGTGCACATGACTCCTTACTATAAAGTATCAGTCATCTTGTATCTGCAAATAACACTTCCAATGTTCTTCTCATCTCATTTATGTGTGACTCTGAGTACCAGTCTACTGGTTGCTCTAACTCTCTCCTTGCTTTTCTTTGCATCTCTCTCACTTGCCCTTGCAGTGACAAGCCCCAATTTTATGGGAGCTCATCATACTCCTGGTAATGAGATGATTGAGATAAATGTTCCTGATAACAATGAGGAGAGGGATCAATGAGATAGCAATGAGAATGATAGCTCTGATGACTATACAAGGATCTGGGATGACAAGTATAGGATGTCTTAGTGATGCTTAATGACTTTGAGATCTTATACTTAATTCTTCAGGTTATGAAGTGAATTGAAAGTGAGTTTCAATCAAGCACAGTGTAGGAAAATCCCTAGATTGCAAAGTTGACAAGGCTGTGGTTTAAGACTGCCATGCTTGTCACTACTTATACAAACAAGATATCCTAATAATAGTATAAGTAACTAAGGTTCACAGATCAATGATGATTGCACAGCAATCAACATGACCATGTAACTAAAGGCATGTCCATAGTAAACTACAAGTAAGTAGTCACAAGTGCAAGACAGATGAGTGAATAAACAGAGATAAACAAAGACAAAATAGAGACAAGATATGATGAGTCCTTGCTAATTGTATAGTGATAGTCCTTAGCAAGCAAATGTTATAATAAAGAAAAAAAGAAAAGATAGAGACACTTTACAGTACTTGGAGCTAGGCTCACAGCTGTAGTTAATACTACAATCTAATAGTAAGTAAGGAAAAAGGAAAGAGAAAGAAAAGAGAAAGAAAAGAAAAATAAGTCCATTACAAGGTGCCAAAGCAAGTGCCTTGTAACAGATATGCAATCATATATGTATGATATAGATTGGACTGCTTTCCAAGATAAGATCTGATAAGATTCAAGTATATAGTTTTTATAAGATGTGATCAGATCTTGAATGATACAAATGATTTTGTAGTAAGAAAAATAATGCATTCTGACAATAGGCTGCTCTTAGCAATTTCTTGCAGGATCCCTTACATTTGCAGATTGACCTTGGTCCACTGGAGCCTGTGCTATGTGGTGATTCACATGCTCAGTGTGATGCTGTTGAAAGCCATGATGCAATTCCTAATCCCAATTTGTATACTGCTGCTGCAGTGGTGGATTGGCAGGTTCAGGAACCCCAGGATGATCAGGCTGCATATTATTCCTTCCATATTTTCCATACTTTTCTTACATTTATATTGCCACTGATCCTATTATTGCCTGTACATTTATTATGTCTGGGATCTTCAACCAATGACATATCTATTGGCTGATCTCTGATCAGCCTGCTTATGATATAGTTATGACACATTTTCCCATCTGGACTACAGATGCTCACTCAGCATTCCCATATATCCTGTGGAGTATCACCAATCTTTCTCATGATGATGACTATCAGGTTGTACTATTTTTCTATTTCATTTTTCCCTATTTTTACACATTCCAAGAATTGATATCACTCAAGGTCTACTATATACAAAGTCTACATTGTATCTATGATTTCCTGTGGTCTTCATGACTCACATATTATTACTCAGTAAGCTGATTACTGTACAGATATGACCAAATTTCTCATGATTACTGTGCATTCTTACTGACACTATGCAATGCTGCACATTGCTTACTGGTACTTATCTGAGGGCTATTAGCTATTGGTAGATATGCCTCTGGCACACATCTCCAGTGCTGTGCCTGCCCTATAGATCTCTACTATATGTACTGTACTGACTTCACATGTATTTATCTATCATATGACACTGGACACACTTTTACATATTAAATATGTCTATCTTCTATCACTCACTTATCTCATCTTTCACTGGCCACACTCTGAGCTTTTACCACATGGATTTATTTATTTATTTCATGTCATTCCACTTTCACATCATATCACTTTGGTATTTCTTTTCTTTATAGTTCAGGCCCTCTTTTACTATACATCACCATTATTATATCTACCTCCCTTTGTCATCTCACCACCCCAGCACTTCTAGCACATGCTGAGGTAGGTTCTACTCTGTGCACTATCTTCTATCTTCTCTAACATACCTGCACTTTCTAGTGCTCTCTATCTTCTTTCCTCTGCATACTACTGTGTGTATGCACTTGTCTCTCATCAGATGTATCTACCATGGGCAGTGGTCCTATAGTCCCTTTATTTCATTCATCTTGGGTTGTCAAGCCTATCTCTATATCACTATGGTCTGCTTGCTGTTTGCTACTCTGCCTATGGTTTCTAGGGATTAGCACATGTATACCCTGGGGTATATGCAGTGACACCTGCACCCACACCCACCATGTTTGTAGTCAAGCAAAGCCCATCTTGCAACACTTTGTGGTTAACCCACTTTGCCCTATACAAGGACTGGTAGCTCAGTTGGTTAGAGCACCCTTCTAGTATGTGGGAGGTCCTGGGTTCAATTCCTGGCCAGTTCACTTCTTTTCCCTCATTGTCCCCTGAGGTCCCTGGGCTGATATTAACACACCAATATACCCATACCTGTACTGGGGATGTGGGTTTTTATACAGGTACCAGAGATAGACACCCATACCCATACCTATAGAGGGTATACCTGTTGATCATGTCATCACGACGTTCCCATTTGGCTACACCTTCTTTATGACACATATGTACCACATCACACAAACTCCTTGGAACTTCTACATCACATCCGAACTTTTCCCACTCCACATACATACCCAGAACAACACGCATTCACCCCATTATAGTCTTCATTGTATTCTCCCATTCACACTCCTCCCCAACCTTACCTATGCTCCACTATATAACATGCATACCCCATGTTACAAACTCCTCAGATGGTTTATCTCTACATCTGAGTGAGTACTCTGCCCTCTACCCACAACACTACCTCACATCCACCCTGCAGTGTATCTAAACCATGTTGCATCACTCTCTCTGTGCTTGCAACCCACTATACTCTGCTGCAGTCATGGCACTGCCAGTATTGCTCACAGCCATGTGCTTCTCATACCTATTAACACTCCTATATGTCATAGTCACAACAGTCTCCCATATCCTGTGTTCACAATACCCACAGGTGTCACTGAATTAGTACTACAATAACAGCAATTGTAGCTACCCTAAATGTATTTGGTCCTGTCCTTCTTCAAGTTCTAGTTCCTTGTCACCTACAACATCTGTGAGTTTGCTAACAGCTAGTACATCTTCATTCTTGACAAGACCCAGCTAGCTCCAGTAACTCAAGCACAAGAGGACTGCACATTTTAGTAAGAACAGACATGCAACAGGACAAGGTGACCATGGCTGAAGAGCCATTCAACATCCACTGAAGTAGCTGTGATCAATGTTAGAAATCATTTGAAATGAGTGAGACAACTGCATGTACCAGGTATAGTGAGGTAATCTAAAACCATCCAAGAAAGGAAAGGATATAATATGCACTGGTTGTGCCACCAAGCAAGGGCATCTGGTGCATCTTCAATGCCCACATTGAGGTATCAGTCAATTTCACTACTGAGGTCAGAAGTTTTTGGGGCAGTGAGGGCAGGCATGTTATCAAAGATGTTGTCCTGCCATTTGTGTTAGCACAATGCACATGGTTTGGAGACAGAAAAAAACTCACTGATATGGCTGATGGAATGACCATTCTGTCTTTGTCAGATTCAACCAGGGAGGAATCTGACTCAGAGTACAACCACTCAAACTCATCCCTCAGCAGCTTCTCAGCAGTATCAATTCACTCATTCTCCCAATTTGCCAGCTTGAAATAGGTAAGTTTATGACATTGGTGAAGAACTATTGTGAAGACAAAGGTTAGAAAATAAACAGTAGCATCAATTGACTTGCTCATTGCAATGTGGTAGATGTCAGAGCTATCTGTCAATTGATAGTAGCAATTTAATGTCTTTTTTTCCAGTCCCACAGTCATGTGGATTGCAGGAAGGTATTTGTCATCAAGAGAGTATGTAGTTAGTCTTTTGTCCATTAGATCCATGGCTGGTATTACAGTAGCAAGATTGGGGATAGAGTATGAAAAAAACATTGTAGTCAATCAACTCAAAGTCTTGCAAGTCTCTGCACTGTGTCATTGTGTCCACTGCTGCCTGATGGATGGATGGATACTCAAGTATGTCAAAAGTCAAGTCCCACTGAGTTGTGACATCTTGGGGAATATTGGTCACTGGCAAGTGCTGATCTTCAAGTATATTGTGCCAAGCAGAGCAGGGAGAAGTTTTGTTGTTGAGTGGATTACTTTGTTGGATAGCTTGCAGAGCTGTGTGAGGGATCAATCAAGATAAGTGATTGGATCTTTTGCAATGTACTTAGTAACTCACCTTGATGAGGACCAATTTAACTAGTCAAATACTGCATTGCAACTTGTTGCATTTACCTTTGGTCAAGAGCACAATCTTATCAACAAGTCCTTCAACATTATCAGCCTCAGGCTGCTCATCCAAGGGCATGTCATCCACATGCCCTTCCACCTCAACCTCTCTACCCAAGCCTGTGAGTTCTTGAGTGAGATGCTCATCCTCATCACTCACAGCATCACCATCACTCTGCCACACTTCTTTATCTTTTTTAAAGACATCAAACTCTCTAATCAGCAACATTGCTACAGGATTAACTGTGTGCAGGAAGCAGCATGTGTGAGCTGCAGCTCCACCAAAATCCAGCAGATTCATTGCAAGCTCCTCAAGCATTGCAGTGTTATTGGATGCATTATCACATGTCATGCAGAGAATCTGTGTTTCAATGAGTCAAAAAGGAGCTTGCACCATGATTGGATACTAAACTTTTCTGTTACACCAAAATCTCCCAGTATACTTTCAAATGCAGCTGCCAACTCCTCACTGGTATGGGACTAGTAGTGGTTGGTCATGTTGGATTTTATCTACCATTTATGCTGCTAAGCAGTTCCCTTTGCTATATTCTCTTACTTACATCTTATCCTATCTCTCCTATCTCATCTACATCTAATCACACTCATCTTATTATCTTACATCATCTCTTACCTCTTATCTGTGGCCCTACTCACTCATCCATCTTCATCTGGCTATGCTCTGTCTTCCTCTTCCAGTCATATCTTTTTCATCCTCTTTGTAGCTCTGCTACAACTCTAAACCTTTGTCAATATCTTTTTCCTAGTTGTCTCTGGCTCCACTCCTTTTTCTCTAAGTATTTCTATACTCTGGAAAGCATCTATCCTGTGCTCTGTGCCCTCATGTCTGGCACCACTCTACTCTTGGCTCTGCTCTTTTCTTCTCTCCTCTTTCTGCTTCACATGTGGGCATCTGCTCAATACATCCTATTCTACTCTGTCACTCTCCTCACAATCTCCTGCCCTCTCCTGTGCAAACAGGTCAGACCAGCAGTTAAAATTTGTATGGTGAACACACACACCTTTGGCACCTCCACAACATCTAACAGGATGCATAGCAGGATACCTTTATGTTCAAGATGCATCACCAATGCAACATATGCACAGTGGTTTGGAGATGTCCAGCCATTGGTTGAAAAGTTGAGTTTTCCATCATATTCCTGGTACATGTGTTAGTTGTTTCAAGCATGCATTTGATTAATTATCATGCTGTTGACATTTTAGCTATTTGTTGCCTTGTTTTGGCAAAGATGAGTCTGGCATCCTGTGAGACTGTGGAGGGAGATGGCATGTAGTATTCCAGTCTTCCTATTTTCATCAGGGACTGAAACCCCCTGTCCTTGACAATCTTGAATGGCCACAGATTTTCACTGACATGATGTACAATCTCTGCTCTGAGCAAAACTATCTCAACCTTGAAATATACATTGAGCAATCCCTTACTTTGTCTCAGTCCAGGTATGCTGGCAATATGAGTAAGTCACTTTGCCTTGACCTTTGCATTCAAATGCAGTTGTAATTGATCTGTTTCACAGGAAGTTCCCAACTATCTTTATATGTGCTTCATTGGCATTCCTCACCTCATCTACTGCTTGCAGCACTTCATTTTCCCAGTAAATTTACACATGCTTGCACATGTAGCCAGTGGAGTGGGCATCTTTCTTGTCAAGGAAGTGACAAAGGCAGGCCATGTGCAGAGTGTTTGGAATGCATAGAGTTCTTACTCTTCTATAGTACATGGAAAACCATAATGAGAGAAATACAAGTCTGCATGGACCACCATATGTAGGTGGCTGTACATGTGTATGTGTGTGTACAGTAAACAGGATGAAAATGGAAGGAATCACTTAGTAATGGTATAATACATCAACACCCCCCCTTGCTGGAGACACACCTGACAAGACCAAGGCAATCACAATGAGCAGAGAAAGAAGGTAGTGATAAGGGCTTAGTGATATATGTCTGCTGTGACAAGGTGGGATGGAAGATGTTGTACATTGATGGAGTTATTGGAGATGCACTGGAAGACATAATGATTCAATATGTTTAGTACCATGCATGATGATTGAGTTATTTGTGATGTCAATGGAACCTTTGTTATCACCATATAGTAGAAGAGGAGAATAGAAACCAAAACCAATTTCATGAAAGAGGGAATGTAACCACATGCCTTGGGTGGCAGCTTGGGAGAGAGACAGTGTGCTGCTTTTGAGATGACCAAGCAATTGTACCTCCACCCAGAAGGAAGACATATGCACCAATGGATTTTTGATCATCTCTGTCTGCTGCCTGGTCAGAATCAGAATACCCTACAACTCCTACTCCATCCTCTCCTCCATAATGCAGCCAATGCTGAATAGTACCTTTGAGATATTGAAGGACATGTTTTGCAGCAAGGAGGTGATGGAAAAATGGGTTGGAAAGGAATTGTGAAAGCTTCATGACTGTGAACACAATGTCAGGGTGAGAGACAATCCCTGCATACAACAATGCACCTATGAGTTGTTGATGTGGCTTTGAGTGTGGGTGATGTCATGTCATATTTGGTGCACTTGGTGAGAACAACACCTGGGGGGAGAGGAGTAGAGGTCAGGTTTCAATCATTCATGTCAAAGTGGTCTATGAGGTCAGAGATGTACAACTCTTGATCAATCTCAAGAAGACATTTGGAATGATCTCACATGACATGGAGCCCAAGGTAAGATGTGATTTTGCCTAGATCTGCCATCTAAAATAGAGACTTCAACATCACTTTGCATTGCTCTACTTCCTCAAGTGACCCTCCTAGAATGGTAATGTTGTCTACATAAAGAACAATGATGAGAGGCTTAGAAGACAACATGGAGACTTAGATACCAGAGTCAGAGAGGGTGCAAGTGAAGGAGCAGCCAAGAAGGGAGCCATGCATCTTGTGATGCCATTGTTATGATGCTTGTTTAAGGCCATAGATGACTTTGCTTCAAGTTCCAGGTATGACAAAAATCTGTGGTTGCTCCATGTAAATTTCTTCATCTAGATCACCATTTAGGAATGCAGACTTGATGTTCATGGAGGGACTTCCCAATTTTCCAGGGCAGTGATGGCAAGGAGGGTTCACAATGATTCAAAGCAGGTGACTGGTGAGAAGGTTTTAGTGTAGTCAACACCATCTGTGTGTAGCCCTTGGCTACAAGATTTACTTTGAACCATCCATCTGCTTTGTGTTTGAAGACCCACTTGTTTGCTACTAGATTGTGACCAGGAGGGAGGTCCACAAGTTCCCAAGCATGGAGAGTGTGTAGGGACTTGAGTTTGTCTTCACAGGCAGAGTGCCAGGAGTCTGAGTCAGGACCCAAGAGAGCCTGTCTGAGTGTAAGGAGGTCATGAGAAATGGCATGAGAGAGAATGGCTGAAATCAAGGAGTGGCCTTGTGGTATGGTGAACACATCATTGTCATTGTCATCAGGCCTGGACCCCCCCTTGCTGAGGATGTCAACAAACTCCCAGGGACCATAGGCACTATCATGGAAACAATTGAGACAACAAGTGAGGCATTGCAAGCAATGCATGACAGGTATGTCATTGAGGAGCACCACATGCATCTGCTGATGACCAGAGGTGAAGCAGGTGTAAACACAGGATAGGGCAAGCAAAGGCAACAAGGAAGACAGCAAGCATTGATTGGACAGTAGGTGGGAGGAGGTAAATGGAGACAGAGAAGAGCACAGCCAAGAGTAAGAAGACACCAGATATGAGGGCACAGAGTGGTAGAGAGATGCTTTTGATAATGCAGCAGTGCATGGCATGGTAATCGACTAAGTCCAGGTCACTCTACTCAAAGAGGAGCAAAGGGCAACAGTGGGTAGAGTGAGGGCAAGAGCCTGAGTAGAAGTAGTAACAGTAGCATTGCACAGAAGTATGAGTAGTAGAGAATGTAAAGTGCTTCCATGCTACTGGAGAGGGTGAGGAACCGACTAATGATCAATGTCCCAGAGTGTTCCTTAAGTACTGTAAACTGCGGTGCACAGACTGTGCTGAGGTAATTAAGTACAAGGCATGGGTGTCAGAGCAAAGAGCAGGTCACATGTCAACAGCTTTCCTGAGTGTGGAAAGACTTAGAGCAGAGCCAGAAACAATGAGGGAAAAGTAGATAAGGAGACAAAAGTATAGAGTTGTAGCAGAGCTACAAAGAGTATGACAAAGAGACTACTAAAAGTAGAAGACAAGAGCTGTTACGAGGCACTTGCTTTGGCACCTTGTAACGGTTTTCTTTTTCTTTTTTCTTTTTCATCTTTTATTTTACTTACTATAAGTGTAGTATTAACTACAGCAGTGAGCTTAGCTCCTGTTATGAGGCACTTGCTTTGGCACCTCATAACAGTTTTCTTTTTTCTTTTTCTCTTTCTTTTCTTTTATCTTACTTACTAGTAAAGTGTAGTATTATTACTACAAGTGTGAGCTTAGCTCCACTTTACTTAGTAAGGACTTATTTTCCTTTCTCTTTTATAGTACTTAAGTATTTACATACTTAAGTGTGAGCATAGCTCCAAGTACTATAAAAGACTTATCATTTTTCTTTTATCTTTCTTTATTTATTATAACATTACTTGCTAAGGATTATTACTATACAATTAGCAAGGACTCATCCATTTCATCTTTATTTACCTTCATTTATCTCATGTTCATTTCGTGCTTGTGGCTGAGCCACTTATATCACATGGACATGACTTACTGCGCATTACTGCACAACC
>QLPN01000674.1:4939-19129 GCA_003314395.1 Albatrellus ellisii
TAAGTAAGTAAGTAATAAATGTCATATCATACTACACACAGCCATAATATGTGTAAGGAACCTAAATGTACATCTGAGATCATCAGTAGCCTGCTTGCAGGTCTTACAATCCCCCTCCTCCTTCATCACTCTAATCTTGGACTCAAATATGTGCATTCCCAGTAAGGAGGCATTGTTGAATATGTGTTGAATATTCCCTTTGTATGCACAGGCTTGGGCAGGCAAGGGTGAAGAGCTTGTAGGCAATAAGCAACATGTATATGATCCCTAAAGGGGAAAGTAGAGCAGACATCATCTGCAGCAGAGAGTAAGAGATCACACATGCAGTAGGTGGAGCTGTGAAACACAGGCCATACGTGGAGAGGGAACTAGAATAGTTCTTATTCTTCTGTGACAAAGGTACAGTCTACTTATAGTATCTACAGTGGTGCATGGACCAGTAACTATAGTGCTATTGTGCGTGTGTATGTATGTATGTACGAGTTGGAATGTGTGTACAGTAGTCAGACCAAAAAGGAAGTAGTGGATTCATAAGCAAGATGCGTCAACAGGAGCAACATGGTTTAAGTACACTGTGATGAAACTGGGCAGCACAGCAAGGGAAGCAAACATGATGACATAGAATTGATAAGTTTAGAGCTCAAGGGCCATTATAGCAGGAGACAAGGCTACAGCCTTGGTAAGACAGAGCAGAGGGCCTTAAGACCACATCTGTAAGATAGAGAAGATGTGTACCAGATGGTAGAGGGTACACAGAAGAAAGAGAGAGCTGCATAGAGCAGGTATGTCAGAAGAGAGTTCAGGGAGCAGAAGAGATACTCACCTCAGCACATGCAGAAGTGCTGAGAAGAGACAAAGACAAGGTAAGGAAGATATAGTAAAGGCCACATAAAGTTAGAGAGGAGTCTGAACTGTAAAGATAGAAAGAGATAAGGATATGGAAGTATGTCCAGCATCCTAAGATAGGTAAAAATTCAACATGCTACAGGGTAGTGATGAGAGAGTGGGAGAGTAAGATGGGAAGAGGTACTCACTCAGACAATGTAAGAGATGTCTGAGGAGATTGTATAGTGAAGTGTCCATCTTATATAGTAGGAGAGGGTAGAGTTGGAGCAGAGAGTATAGTGTAGAATACAACAGCTACCATATGAAGAGGGATGTGCATCATCCTGGAGAAATTAGTGGAGTGTGATAGCATGGAGATAAAAGTGGATAGTCCACAGACATGTGTAGTAAGTATGATGTTGTGTGTCAAGAGTATGTATGTAGTTGGAAAGCCAAACAAAATATTATAGTATGCACATAAACCTTCGACACCCTTTTTGATTTCTAATATTTCTTGTTACTGTGACACACACACACACACACACACTTGTTATCATAGTCACAATGGTCCATGCTCAAGTATGTCATGTATATATGTATGACACTCAGCAGAGATAAAGATTAGTACTCCATTTACTTATGTACTTTGTGTATGGCCTGGTTTCATCATTATGATGAGTAAGTCATAGCAAAGTCTCTTGCATAAACTCTGATGATGTATATTTTGGGTTCAGACTTGGTTATTAAACCAACTTCAGTTGTGATAAATCAAAAAAGTAAGATATGCTAACCTTAACAGGAGGTGGGACACTGTATGAAATGAAGTGCATTGGAGAACACATCTGAGGGTGCAGGTGCAGGCATAATCAATGGTGCAAGGCATTGGTCAGAGTGGAGGTTGGCTGCTGACTGTCATCGAGGTGTGGAACTTAGTGCAGTGGTCACTTGGTCAAAGTCACTCCAATGAAGGAGGATAGAGAATGCAGGCACAAGGAAAGAATGACAGAAGAATGGCCACAAGGGCCAGAAGAGCTAGCTAGATTGTAAAGAATACACAGTAAAAGACTGTGGGTGCATCCACAGCTAGGAGAGACTAGAGAAGTCAACTAAAGTATAAGTACACCCTAAAAGACTCTTGTGTACCTGCACAGAGTGCACACAGACCAGCCCAGAAGAGGGGGGAAATGGGTGCTGTCCCACTACTGACACTGTGTGGGAGTAAAGTAAAAGAGAACCCCAACACATGTACCATAAGATGACAAAGAGGGAGAGAATAGCATACATAGAATTCCAATAACTGTCAGGTCCCTTGCCCAGGATGCCGAAGATGGCGGCACAGAAGGTGTAGACAGTGGAGAGTGTGTAGGGGAGAGTAGGAGCATGGAAGAGCGGAGAGCGAAGGAGATATGCGAGTCACGTAGCCACACAGTTTGAAAACTGGACTAGCATGTATTGTAACTCGATTTTTCCCGATGGGAGCATGACCCAGGCTATGCGGAGATTATAATCAAACTAAAAACATTGATCCCTTCCACCGAGTTAGAACGAAAAGCATCTGACCTGACTGCTGATGACGCCAATACATTTCTGCGCACCCTCGAGATTACAAGAGCAGCTTCGACGAGGAAGATGAAGATCTCAAACTTGAAACGGGCCTCATAATCGGACTCAAGGAGCTAGCCGCGCACGAAGCTTGAAGCGCTGCGATGCGTGATGCTCTTTTGCGATCCGCCTATTTTCTCAAGTTGACGCTTTGCCTCTCCTCCACGTGAGAACCAAGAGTGTTCCATTTAGGTGATACCCTACTCTAACAAGGCACCGATTTGATAAGCAGATGCATCTCTCCCATTGAATTCTTCGGAGGAGAGCAAAGTTTCTAATGCATCCTATGCGTTACACGCTACCATCGTCATATGGCTTCTGGCCTCTCGCAATCGGGTGTGCGTCTTCTTCATACTGTTTTATTCTCAAGTCCCGTTTAGTTCCATGGCATTGCATCATAATGGCCTCGTGACGACCTGGCCCTCTACTTTCCTACACATAGTGATCAAAATGCTCTGTCTTACTCGGAGAAGAGGCGCTATGCCATCCTGACGCTACAATGGAGAAGAAATATTCATTCTGCAGCAAACAGCACTTCCATGATGGGGTATGTAACGGGTGGAACGTGCACAGCATAATATACGTGCCACCGTATAGCGGCGGAATGTGCACCGCATATTCCGCACCACTAGTACTGTAAAGTCATACAGGCAAATCGACTTAGCGTCGTCCATATACGTCTAGAAAGAGAACATGGCTGCGTTCTTCCTTGTACCGAACGTATAAACGATGGCCTGACTCATGAAGAGCCCGACTGTGATACCGATCGTGACCGCGATCATAGCGCCTCCAATGTCGACACCGTTGCCAGATGCTGAGATGCCCCCGGCTTGGGATAGACCAGACTGCGCCAAAGCGATCAGCATTGGCGAGCCACCGGGGAATTAGAGAAACGAAGGCACTTACTGGCACCAAGAACAAAACGCCAGTCACCATGGACGTGAACGCCGTGCCACCCATCTTGCGTGAGTACACGTTGCCGAGCACGCCAACGACGAAGGCGCCGATGGCGGACACGACGTCGGAGCGGTTGAAGATGTAGTGGTTGGCGATCTTGTTGGCGGTGTAGGAGACGCAAGAGATGATGACCATGACGGGAAGCTGCTTGCTCTTCCACGGCTGCAGGTTCGCGAGCGAGCTGAAGAGCGAGAACACGGGCACAATGACGAACTGCGACCACCAAGGGAACGGCTGCAGGTACCACGCGAACTCGGGCGGGCGGTAGCAGCCATTCACGACGTGGTCCTGCGACAGCGTCGTGCCGTTCATGAAGGAGAACGTACCAAAGGAAGGCACCTCCGGGTGAGCCTGTGTTGCATTATCCGCGATGAAGGTCCCGGTGTACACGATGGTGCGCGTCATGACCTTGGCGAGCGTCCTCAGTTTGGTGTGCTCGACGGAATTGAACAGGAGGTAGAGGTCGGAGCCGATTTGCAGGCCGAAGCCAAGGAACAGAGTATAGATAAGAGCATACACCATTTTGACGGAACCGCAAAGAATGTTTTTGGAAGCCAGCTCCAGCGAGCTACTCACTATGAAGAAAATTAGTTAAGTGTATACGAGAGCATTGAGATGCCGACTGACGGATAAGATATCCAGGCAGGATACCGACGATGCCGGCGGAGGAGATTGCAGTATAGCAGAAAGCTTGACTTCGGATACTGCTGAGTCCACGAGCCAAGAACGAGATGAAGATGGCGATGGTAATCCTGGACGGAATATGAGAAGCCATGTGCAATATGATGGTGGCCATCACTTACTCAAAGACGTTGGCATACAGTGCGCTTTTGCAGGCAAGCGTGAGCTGGAGCGCGCACAGAATGAACGCCCCAACTCCAGAGATCCACATGTCGAGGAACGAGCCGCCAAATGCGAGCGGGCAGATCAAAGCCGAGAGGAAGAAGGCTAAGATGCACCGTGTGAATATGCTGTAGATCGGGTCGGCGTCGAGCAACTGGGTGAGCAGCACGGTGGCTTTTTTCGCGCTGAGCTCGTCGTGCACGACCTGCCGGTAGATGGTATGTACCTTATGCAGGCTGCCAAGCGCAAGGCGGCCGCTGCACTTCAAGAAGTGCGTCTCGGACGTCTTGATCTCCGGGTCACCGAAACAAACCAGGATGATGTTGGGCATATGGATGAACTCTGCGTCGATCTCGAGGATGCGTGCCGCCGCAATAAGCTGCGACTCGATCCGATGCGACGGTGCGCCGAATGTCATCAATGCGCGCGCCAGCTTCAGGATGAACTTATGTCGGTTTAACACCGCTAGAACGGAATGTAAGTCAGGTGCCCACAGCCCAAAACACAAACTCACAAGTGACGTTGAACTGAATTTTGATCTTGAGCGCCTCCTTCCTTCGTTGCCTGTAGTTCATGAACTTCAAGTCCATTCCCTCCTTACAATTTTCCTCGATGTCGTCGGGGTCGTCCAAGTCCTCCTTGTGCATGCCTGTAACTGTCGGGTCATCGGGGTCCAGACCAGCAGAATACGCAGACATGTTGGTGTCTATGCGACGCAAGCTCCAGTCGCCAGTAGGGCGCCGCGACATCTCCCGAGGTGCACGAGATATGTTGTAATCACACTGTGCGCCTTCGGGCCCGTCATAACCGTTATTGCGCCGCGAAGCATGATACAGCTCTAGTAAGTTTGAGAATAGACCACGATGGCGACGAGGATTTGGGAGCCCCTCGAGATGACACATATCTACTGCCATGTCGTCGGTGAAGGAAACCGGACCATGCCCATTGTCGTAGAATGGCACTCGACCAGCAGCAGCCCTATAATTGAAGCTTGTGGCGCGGCCAAAAGGGATGCGTTGGTAAGGTTGGTAATACTGATTGCCATAGGCAAAGTTGGGAGGTGGGATGTCGTAAGGGTGCTGGTAGGAAGAATAGGAGTACTTGTCTGGCGGGGGCATGGATGCTTGGTATGGGTCCTGAGAGATCAAGGTCCGCTCGCTCTCACCCGAGCCACGACGACTGCCGTTTGCATAGACACTGCCGTTACCTACAGAAGAGCGGTGGTCGCGGAAGGGAACATTGCCTATCGCTATGGCAGGGTGAGAAGGGCCAGCCTGGTATGAGCTTCGGGGACCACCTGCGGGGAGAGAGCTAGTATAGATAGGCATGTGCCACCCCACCTCGGCGCCTGCAGTAGCATGGTCATGGTGGGGGTTGGGCGCGGCACCCGAGGGAAGTATGGGAGGGCTATGTAGCCCCTCTTCGAAGTCGGCTGGGCCAGCAGCAGCATTGTAAATGAATGAGCCGTCATCCTCAAAGTGGACGCGAGAGTGCTGGCGACGAAGGCCAGGATACCCGGACATTGAGTACGACAATGTGGGCGTCCAGAAGTCTGGTAGAGGAGTAGAGCTGGGGGTCCTGCTTCCAGGAGAGGTGCCAGAATTTGGGTTTTTGCTGGTGGACAAGACAGTAGCAGTTGGGACGAAGGAGATGGGCTCATTAGCAAGGCAACTACCAGTAGTCGATCAATGCCGAATTGCGTTTTGGACTAGGTTTGGGACTAGTAGTCCAAACGCAGTTTCGTTGCAACCGAGTAAGGACGTTCACCTCCGCCCGTCGCGCTGCTCTTTGTCCTCAGAGCGCGTTGATTGTTATCATGCTATGGACATCAACATACATCTTTTGACGACAGCGCTCGGTTATACGCCATCCGCACTATCCTGCCTGCCATTTGGAGATTGGATCTTCAAGGACGTCGCAGTCGACCGGTACTGCCATACAATAACGACCGTCATATGACATAATGTGTGAGAATATCAATCCGTCCGCAGACGAAACGAGAGGGGGCAGTGTTTGTGTGTTTGTGTCGTGTGAGCGAATAGTGATCAGTGCGAATTTTGCATCAATACGTCTGGTCAGCGCCACATTAAAAGTGCAACAA
This sequence comes from Albatrellus ellisii, assembly GCA_003314395.1. Lineage (NCBI taxonomy): Eukaryota > Fungi > Basidiomycota > Agaricomycetes > Russulales > Albatrellaceae > Albatrellus > Albatrellus ellisii. The sequence goes on from QLPN01000674.1 coordinate 11,268, forward strand.
TATTACCAGTGTATGTCAACAGTGTTGTGGAATATGCTGTTGGAAACCGCAAACTGGTGCTCGTACTTCCGAATGTATTTGTTTTTATTTTTATTTTTTGCTCCCATCTTTATAATACTACATAGTTCTAAGCCGCCTGTACACTTTCGTGATTTTTCCCTCAGTCCCTGCATTCTGTTCTTGCAGCTGAGCTACTTGTGTTAGGTATTTCTGTGCTAGAGAAACACTGTTCCAGTATATGCGACATTCATAAATCACAATATGTGCAACAATACAGCATTTCACCAATACTACACATACGGTAGTGGGTGGGGCCTTACGTTAATTCGTACAAAAGACAACATCTGTGTACAGTGCCTGCGTACTGAGGTCTTTCCTCCACCCACGTTCTGGCTGCCTACCACAGTATTAGCTCACGTCGGGCGGTATGCATTGCACACTGTCGCGAGGTCCTTTGAGGACTACCACAGACCTCATGTACTATACATGAGTCTGTCAAGTATCAAATCTATGATGCGAAGACCTCAGCGCTATGCGTAAGCGACCGAGGGTCAGGAGAGTCAGGTACACAGGATGTTCGTGATCACGTGTACGTTTCAACGTCTACACTTCAACACCGAGATGCTCACAGACGATGGTGCTATCAGCTGCTGACTCACTGGGGAGACAGCGGTATAGGCCTGGAACGTCAGGTTACTTTAATTTGGTGTGTGGGGGACCAGAGGAAGAGAAGGTAGTCTTGATGGTATGAGTATCAGTGCATTATTGTCCAGTAGTAGGGTCTCTGTGCTACGTGCATTCATTCTAGCGTTGGTCCATTGGATGCTAGTAGGCTGCCTTGGATCAGAGGAAATTAGGGCATGATTGCCCAGAGGCTAGGTAGGCCGCTGGGTCCTAAGTGACAAAAAAGCGAAATAAGGTTTAAAACTATTCAGTGGCTTACTAATCGGTGGCAAAGCGGGTGAGAGCCTCACACACGTACAAGCGCTTGTTTGCCAATTCCAACATGCTGCTCATCGAATCTTGTCTATTTTGAGTATCATGTCTGACTCTGTGCTTAATAATTATAGATTTCCATAAACTCACAATGAGTTGTTGTTGAAAGATGGGCAGTATCACAAATGGTAAATAGATTGTTTGGTGACAAAGATAGCCTTGTAGGCCAAGATGCAGTTAAAGCCAGAAGGGGACCATAGTCCTGTTGACATTGATGTATGTCTACTAGACAGCTCCTTCCCTTTTTGTCTTCAAGTACTACACACACATACATGCACATACATGACTACACAGGTTTACTAACTAGTCAGTAGTTGCACTTACAAAGAATAAGAACTCTTCTAGTTCTACTCTGCACATGGCCTGTTGTCAACAGGTTATGGGCCCTGCCTGGGTCGTCTGTGGTACTCTATTCTCTGCTCTTATTCTTGGGTTCACTACCTTCACTCTATACTCATACCTCATCTCCATCCTCCAACTCATTTACACATCACCCTTAACATTGGTGGTAAAACCCAACATCATTCTCAAATTTACTTTTATTATCATAGCAACATGGTGCATGATCTCCCTCTCCACCACTCATGGCACAACATTCCACAAACAGGACAAACTTTCAGCTACAAAATATTGGATGCTACATGGAATATCTGGAATTAGAAAAGCAAAGTTAAAGGAGATAGACATCATAACTGGAGAGATGGAACCTGGTATACATGTAATGTCTTCTGGTTCATCCTCCATATCAAATGCTTGTCACTATGTGGGAAGACCTAGTTCCTGGATGCTCAACTTAGGGTGCATGGATCACATTATGCCATACAAAGATGATCTTTCCAGCCATGTTACCACTCCCCTGTGCAGCATCACTGTTGGCAATGGCTCCACCATTCCCTGCATGGGCAAAGGGTCTTGCATGTGCACCCATGTGCTGCCTGATGGCATGACCATCTCACACACACTCTCTGATGCCCTCCTTGTTCCTGAAGCTTCGAAATGATTCTTATCTGTCAGTAAGCTCAATCAACTTGGCTTTCAGATCACCTATGAGGGCAGCTCCTGTATCATTGCCAAAGGCAACCACACTTTCAGCATAGGGTATCTTTGTGATGGCACATATTGGATTGATCTCCTGCCTGCACCATGTATCAATATACTCACTGCCCCTTCTGTCTGTCTCTGGCATGAACATTTGGGCCATTTATCAGAGGAAGTGGTGGCTTGCATTCACTCAACACAACTCACTGGATTCTCTATCCCCTCTGATTCTCCTTCTTCATCACCATGTTCTGGCTGTCTCCAGGGGAAGCTGCCCTGCTCTCCATTCCATTTATCCCACATGCATGCCACTGAAGTGCTCAGCCTCATTCATTCAGACTTGGTTGGGCCTGTCAGCACAGCATCCATCAGTTCTGGCAACCTCTACTTTGCCAGCTTTCTTGACAACTGCACAGGTTTTGGTGTGATCTACCCTATTAAGCACAAAGATCAGCTATTGCTAAGAGTGGCCTATTGGGCGGTCTTAGGGAAGGTCTAAAATATTACTCCTGGTAACCAAGGTTTGGATATTGGTTTGATGAACGTAATAGAGGTTCCGAATGACGATGAAGAGTGGGATTAACGATATAGTGACGAGGATGATTCCACCAATAACGATACGAAGATCCAGTTTATCTTTAGTGTAAGAGGTCTTAATAACTTTAGAGTTCTTAGACTTAGTTTCAGGAAGTGAAGCAAGTGATTTAACGAGCTTAGGTCAAGCGCAGTAAAAGGAGAATTCCCTAGATTGCGAAGTTGACAAGACTGGGGTTTAAGACCGCCAGTTTGTCAACTATTTATACAAAACTGGAGATCTAACTATAGTATAGTTATGCAGTAAAGTGCAGTAAGTAAACAAGTATGCGCAGTAAAGCGCAGTAAGTACGCGTCCATGTGATATAAGTGGCTCAGCCACAAGCGCGAAATGAACTAGAGATAAACAGATGTAAATAAAGACGAGAAAGGGGAGTCCTTGCTAATTGTATAGTAATAGTCCTTAGCAAGTAAATGTTATAATAAATAAAGAAAGATAAAAGGAAAAGATAAGTCTTAATATAGTACTTGGAGCTATGCTCACACTCAAGTATATAAATACTTAAGTACTATAAAAGAGAAAAGAAAAGATGAGTCCTTACTAAGTAAAGTGGAGCTAAGCTCACACTTGTAGTAATAATACTACACTTTACTTGTAAGTAAAAAAAGAAAGAAAAAACAAAAAACAAAACAAAACCGTTACGAGGTGCCAAAGCAAGTGCCTCGTAACAGCTATCTCTTGTCTTGGAACATTACCTCACCTGGGTACACAACCTCTTTGGCTTCTGGCCCAACTGTCTTTGCTCTGACTGAGGGGGGGAGTACATCAATGCCAAAGTTGATGGTATTCTCCTGGATAGGGGAATAGTGCATCATTGCACAGTATCATACTCCCCACAGCAGAATGGTCAGGCCAGACGTTGGAACCAGATGATTCTCAATTGTGCCCTATCACTCCTACATCATGCAGGTCTTTCCCCAGGTTTCTGGGAGTTTGCAGTGCACACTGCCATTCACACCTACAACCTCTCACCTTCCTGTTGCCTCAACTGGCAGACTCTGTCCTTGTGCTGGTCCCCCTCAGACTCTCCCCCAGATGTTTCTCACCTCTGAGTCTTTGGATGTTGGGCTTGGGTCAAGATGCCTGATCACCAATGTTCCAAACTCATGCCCCAATCATGGCCTCTCACCTTTGTTGGGTATGAGTCCAGGACAAAAGGGTGGGTCTTCTGGGATAAAACCCTCCATCACTCCATTGTCAGCCATGATGCCATCTTTGAGGAGGATGTTTTTCCAGTCATAGATTCATCTCTGGCTCCACCATGTTGGACATGTTCCTGCCTGCATGACTGGTTGTTCCTTCCTCAGACTCCAATTCTGACCACTCCAATGACAACAATTCAGATGACGATGCACCTGATGTGGCTCCTGGTGCAGCTCCTACCCCTTGTCAGTTGCCCTCTGCACCTGATCCAGTTGGTGCACCTCCTGCCACCATTCCTGTCTCCCCCATTGCATCTCCTCCTGTTGCTCCTGCAAGTGACTTTCCTGCTGTTGCCCCTGTCCCCCTTGATGTATCTGCTCCTGTCACTCCTCTGCATGCCACCATGCCTGCTGTTGCACCTCCTTGTGTTTGTGTGCACCACACTGCTTGTGTGGACAATGAAACACCAACCATGCTGCTGTGANNNNCATGGTCACAATTCACCTGCATGTCAACCCTGTGTTGTGTTAGTCAACAACAATGCACCTGCCCTCCATCACTCCCAGTGTATTGGGCAATGGCCCACTCACCTCAGTGCATACAGACCGCACAGCTTCATGGATATCCTTGGCAAGGGGGGGTCCAATGACAATGATGGTGATGTCTTCACCACACCTCAGAGTGGACCTTCAATCTCTGCCATACTCTCCCACACAGTCTCCCACAATTCTCTCACCCTTAAACAGGCCCTATCAAGCCCTGAAGCTGAACTCTGGTGCTCTGCATATAAGGAAGAACTTCAGTCTCTACACAACCTATGTACCTGGGAACTTGTTGACCTCCCTCCTGGGCGCAGCCTAGTAGGCAATAAATGGGTATTCAAACAGAAGTCAGATGGCCACTACAAAGCTTGCCTGGTTGCAAAAGGATATACCCAAGTACATGGGATTGATTACACTGAAACTTTCTCTCTGGTTGCATGTTTTGAATCACTCCAAGCACTACTTGCCATCACTGCCCTGGAAGACTGGGAAGTCCACTCCATGGATGTCAAGTCTGCTTTCCTCAATGGTGACCTAGATGAAGAAATCTACATGGAACAACCCCATGGGTTTGTTGTCCCAGGCACAGAAGGGAAGGTATGCCACCTCTTCAAAGCTCTATATGGTTTAAAACAAGCATCTCGGCAATGGCACCATAAGATGCATGGCTCACTCCTAGGGCTCTCCTTTACATGTGCATACTCCAACTCTGGCATCTATGTCTCTACCTCCTCCTCCACCCATTGATCATTGTCCTCTATGTTGATGACATCACAGTCCTTGGAGGATCTCTTGAAGAAGTTGAACAGTGCAAGGTGACCCTTCAATCTATATTCCAAATGACTGACCTTGGAGAAATCAGGTCATATCTTGGACTACATATCACTCGACATTGGTCAAAATGCACACTAACAATAGACCAGAAGGCCTATGTTGGAGATCTCCTGGAACAGTTCCAGTTTACAGATTGCAATCCCACTATGACTCCTTTTCCCCCTGGTATAGTACTCACCAAAGCCAACTCCTCTTACACCACTCCCCCATCCCTCAAAGCTGATTATCAGCAGCTCATAGGATCACTTCTGTATGCTGCCATAATATCTCGACCTGACATCTCTTTTGCTGTCATGAAACTATCCCAATTCCTGACCAATCCCTCTCCTCTCCATGTGTCCTCTGCAAAGCATATCCTACACTACCTCAAAGGAACAATGGATTTTGGACTGCAGTATGGAGGAAATGAAGGGACAGGTGTTGTGGGATATTCTGACTCTGATTGGGCAGCTGACAGAGATGATTGCAAGTCTATTGGGTCATACATCTTCCTACTTGCTGGTAGCGCCACAGCTTGGTCCTCACAAAAACAGCATACTGTATCCCTCTCCTCAACTGAAGTGGAATACATGTCTCTTTCCCAAGCAGTGGCTCAGGGGATGTGGTTGTGGTCCTTGTTCAAGGAGATAGGTTTTGGGTTCACTTTTCCTCTTCTACTTTACAGAGATAACAAGGGCTCCATTGACATTGCAACTAACCCTGTGATTACTTGAGGTACTAAGCATATTGAAATACAACATCACTACATACAGGAATGCCTCTCCTCCCACTCCATTACTGTACAATGTCTTCCTTCTTCTCTTATAACTGTTGATCTTCTCACAAAGCCATTATCTCTTCCTCTATTTTCTTCTCATTGATCTGGTCTTGGACTTGTGGAGCATGTCTAGTATGGGGGGGTGTTGACATTGATGTATGTCTACTAAACAGCTCCTTCCCTTTTCATCTTTAAGTACTACACACACACACATGCACATACATGACTACACAGGTTTACTAACTAGTCAGTAGTTGCACTTACAAAGAATAAGAATTCTTCTAGTTCTACTCTGCACATGGCCTGTCGTCAACAAGTCCAGATGTTATACATGACTAGAGAGAAAGATCAGGCCTAGAGAGATAGATCAGGCCTGTAAGATAAGAGAAGTGTACCAGATGGTAGAGGGTACACAGAGGAAAGAGAGAGCTGCATAGAGCAGGTATGTCAGAAGAGAGCTCAGAGAGTAGAAGAGATACTCACCTCAGCACATGCAGAAGTGCTGAGGTGAGACAAAGACAAGGTAAAGAAGATATAGTAAGAGCAAGACAGAGTTTAAGAGGTGCTCAAACCATAAAGAGAAAGGAAATATCAATAAGATGAGATAGAGATAAGTATACTTAATAAGTGAACAGTGTGATCAGCATCATAAGGTAATGAAAAAACCAACAGTTGTGGTACAGAATTGAATCAGTGTGTGAGCTGTGCTGAAGTTATGTATGCCTGTTGTGTGGATCATCATCACATGATTAGGGTGATGATGATGATGATGTTCTATAGTTTAACATGATACAAGTGTAATCTACAATATGCTAAGATACATGCCTGGCCCAGAGGTTGCATGTGTTCATGTGATTAGGACAACTGTGGCCACTGGTATTATGGACTAGTATGCCAAGATGGGTGGCTATGTTCATATGGGTACAGGTGATAGACTCAAGGTGTAGCACACTGTTGAGAAGGAGACAGAATGAGATGGATAAACAGGATGGATGTGTAAGACATGAGTGGCATAATCTACAAGAGACTAAGCTAGAGTTGTAGAGATGCTACCCTGTTATTGATATAGTACAGCTTCAGGTCTCAGGATATCCTACTGAAGCAAAGATAGTAAATTACACATAAGTGCTGTGGAGAGAGAAATCTCTAGAAAGACTGTGCAATAGAATGTGTGTAGAATGATGCTGTGGCACAGTGCTCCTAGTAAATGTAAGTAAAATGAAGAGAAAATTGTAACAACTGATGTGGCTTAATACCTCAAAGTGAGGATGGAATTACATCTGTTGAAGGAGGTTGCTTGGAAAGAGTGTGGCTGACTGTAGAAAGAAGAGTATTGTATTTTCTCAGTCTCTTCATAGAAGACTGACTGTAGTCATTATAGTACTGTACCTGTAGAAAGAAGAAAATTGTATTCTACAGGAAGAAATAGTGAGAAAACATAAAGTGTGAACAGCATAGCAAGTACTGACCTCAGTCTCTTCACAGAAGACTGAGGGGAAAGAAAACTATTAAAGTAAATTTTTCTGCAAGTAGGGTCCATCTGTATCATCCCTGAGTCCCACTAGAGGTCCATGTGGTGCATTGCACTATTTGTGCTGTTGCACTGTTGCACTGTTGCATGTTCACTGTTGCACATCACTGTAGCCTCCAACAGCATTATCAATCCTGAGTACATTCACTTTTGAGTGTTGTGATGCTTTGTCCTCACATTCTTCTGACCATGGACATCAGCATTCAACTGTTGACTAAGACCATTACTTTCTCATCCCTAGTAAAATCTTCCCTGCTATTTCGTGACAATCCTCAAAGGCATCACTGTTGACCCATGTGCATGGTTGATGACTCTGGTCACAATTGTCATTGTGTTGTTCTTGTGTGTCATCCCTATGACACGATGAAGTAATACTCTTATTGCATGTGTGACACATGTTAACCCAAGCTTGAATAGCACCCCTTA
>QLPN01000675.1:465-25123 GCA_003314395.1 Albatrellus ellisii
CCCCCCCCGGGAAAACAGCAACGGCGCACTCACCCGCAAGCCGCTCGAGCGTCTCACGCCCCGGGCGGTCCACCCGTTCCGGCGGGTCTGCGAAGCTCAGCCGGCCCAGCGTTACGACAAACATATGCGCGATGCCGTTAAACCGCCAGTGCGAAGCATGGTGCAGCTTCTGGCGGAGATTCGTCGGGGGCTCGGGACGGAAGACGAGGTACTGCATGAGTAGGAGCGTGTCTGCGATTGTCTGTATCGTCCTGCCAGCACGACCTGTCGCTCAGCAGACACGAGAGGAAAACACGTGTTGGAGAGAGGGTGGTGGGCTTACGCTGTCGTCTGCGCAGGGGAAGACATGAGGTCGTCTTCTTCCTCCCAGAGCGGTGTGGTCAGGTTGGTCAGGAAGACGACAAGAGTGGGAATCAGTCTCGGTGTCTCGGTCAAGATGACGAGGGCGTCTGCGTGCGCCATTGCCAGGAGCATGAACGTTCTGACGATTGATGCCCGCATGGTATCCGCCTGTTGGGGTTGACTTGTCAATTCCCACAAACAGTCACACCAAACATCTTCTTACATCTGCGCCGGCCCTGTCTGTGTCTAGTAGGAGCGTACACATGCTCTCGATGTGCGGCAGCCTGGTAAAATCCTTCGCTGTCTGATCACTTTCTCCGAGCGCATTGGCAGGATGCGCCAGAAAGTGTCGGAAAAGGCTATTTCCTACACAAGCAGTATTAGCGCTGAAACAAATGTAAATATGGCGGCACGAACGACAGGAAATGAGAGCCAATAGTTGAGTGCTGAGGCGCAGAAACCACACCGGCTGGGCGGCATCGACAAGCGTCGACAACACGTCCGGTGTACGCAGAATCGTAGATAATCTATAGCCACGTTATACCCGCAAGTATTTAAAACTGTGGCCGACACTACACACTGTAATTCTTGATTAGATGGGGCGGTCCAGCTTATGGTGTCCAGTAGACTAAACACTGTGCGAGCTAACTCTGCACACGTGTTGTCGGACTCGTCTGTAGCTTTTGTGTGGACCGGTGTCAACCGCTGCTTGATGATGCGGCACAGAATGGCAAGAATAGTATGCTTGGAAGAGCCGCCATGGGATGCGGACAATAATTGAACTATATAATATGGCGAGGATATCGTAAGAGCAGTCAGTAGGCGTAGGAGAGCTGCAAGCGAATGGATCTGCAACGCGTCAAACAGCAGTCAGTTCGAGACGGAGGGGAACACAAAAATGAATGCTAATTTACGCGACTGTGGGTTTGCAACAAGTCAGCCATCTGGATGAGTGTGACCGAGAGGGTACTCTGAAGGATATCAAAGTCGGAGTTTGTCGTCGCTGAGCCGACTGCGTCCAGAATTCGGGTCACTGCACTTGCATATACCAACTCATCTGCGCCGAGATGGGGGGATTCGTTGGACAGCAGTTGGAGCGTGTTGACGCTGCGCTGAGGTAACGAAGAGGCATGGGTGAACACAATCTGCTGCAGCTGTACTTGGTTTAGCCTAGAGATACATCGCAATCATAAGAACGACAAACCCGGCCAACCCAGTCTGGTGGCTCATACATGACAGGCTCCTCGATCGCAGGTGACTTTTGAAGATCTTCCAAAAAGACATCGAGGTCCATGTCGAGACTTATATCGGGATCGAGGGAGAGGTCTCCTGGTATGACAAACTCGTCGTCTACCTCCATGCCAGCGTCGGCGCGCTCAGTCCGCACATTCGGCCGTACAGCACTCCTTGGCGGCGATGGCGGCGGCAGCTCCCACTGGTTCTGCTGCCGTATAAAAGACTGTGCTTTCTCCTTCTCCTTCCCCTTACCTTTAGACTCGGACGTGAATGCATTAGTAAACCCGGGGAGCATTGGGGCCTTCGTCAAAGCCGGTAGCGGAGACTGGTGCTTCGCATTGTGATAGTCGGTAGGTATGTCCTTGACGACAGTGCCGAACCTAGGACGCACGGGTGTCTGCATGCTGGGACCAGCGACTTGGGACGCAGCTGTGTCTGATTGATCCCAGCGACGCATCTGCGAGGGTGGAGGACCTCGCAAAGGCGTCGACGGCGCTTTCCTCAAGGGCGCCATCATCGGTGGCTTCCGCATGGACGTCTCCATCTCGTGCTGCTTGAACGTGAGCTGCGTCTTGAGCCGCTCCATCTCCTCCTTCATGTCCTTTCGGATCTGGATTTGCATCGCCTCGGCAGCCTCCTTCGCCGCGCGCAGTTTCCCCTGTTCCGAGACATGCTCTCTGGCAGCCTGAAGACCTCGAAACTAGTCTGAGCCGCGCATATCCTGTGTTGCGAGTACCGACTGTATGCACTTACCTTATCCATATTCTGGCGCAGGATGACCACCTCGCCTGCCTTTGTATGCTTCTCACGCATCGCGTCCCTCAGAGAAGCCTGAGTCTGTGTCGTACGATGTATAAGACATTCCCATCTGCGTAAAAATTGTATCACACGTACCGTGTCCAGCTGCCTTCGCAGCTCAGCAAGTTCCTCCTGAATACGAAGCACATCAAGGCCCTGACCTGCCAAGATAGGTGCAGGGGCCAGAGGTGTTGGCTGACGCTGTGCAGGCTGCCGGCCATTGGCAGAGCTGTCCGATGAACGCCGAGACAACCCTTGACTAGAATGCGGGTGCGAAATGCTGCGCTCGATGGGGCGGGGGTTGCTCTGGACAGCCGACGGACGCGAGTGGTAGCTGTTTACACGCGACAAAGCGGCCGGCGGGCGCGGCGCGATAGCAGGTTGATGCGCTGGCGGGCGAGCCGCGGTCGCACGCGACACGCTGGGGCCCGCCACTGCAGCAAGAGTAGTGTGCGCACCTTTGAAACCCACAACCGTCGCCGTCGCCGTCGCCGACGACGTAGAGCGCTGGCTGCTGGACCCCTGGCTGTTCCCGCCGAGCCCGTAGAACCCGTCGCGGACGTGGATGGCGGGCATGTCGTCCTCGATAGAATAGGTGCGAGAGAGGGCCGGCGGCGCGAGGTTCCATGCGTGCTGGGTCTTCTGCCGCTTGACGAGTGGTTGTGCGGGAGGGGTGGGGCGGGGGTGTAGGCGCTGGTGTTGTTGTTGTGTGGCAGCGGTGAATCTGCTCTCTTCCGCATCGAGTTGGGCGAGGGCGACGTCATCCAGGACAAAGTCGTCGTTGAAGTAATCGTCATCGTCATCCATTAGTAACGAGGCACTCAAGTCAAGGGCGCAAGCCCGAGATAGCTCGAAGAAAGGAGGAAAGACTTGTAACTTATTCCTTCGTAGCGGCCTTAGCGTCTCCGAGTCATCAGCGCCGCGCCGCCGACTCGGACTTTCCAGGAGATATTATACCATTTTCTCATTGTCAAATCTTATGTTACCATTGTACAGAAGTAGTCAAATATGCACGGCATAGGCGAAAGAGAACAGTAAGCTCGTCGATATAGGACAGCAGGATAACTACACATCTAAACCTCAAGCCTGCAGCAGATCGTGACTGGCAAAGCAAAGGTCCAAGGGAAAAGCGATGAGGGGGCAAGCGTGGTCTCTGAGAGGTGCCTTAAGCATGAGCAAGCCGTTGGTGGACATGGGCATGAAGGCATAACAGATTGCGTACATCACTGCGGCAAAGAAGACATCGCGCGCCAGCATGCAAAGCGGGCGCTCCGTCTCCAGGGCCGCGGCAGACCGGCATATGCGGCCCGTGCAAGGCCAAGAGACGTGCTCAACAAGCAGGCTTTTGACTGAAAGACCTGTTGCAAAGCACTAGAGCAAGATACGAGTGCTAGGAATGGAGGCTTCAACCGACGAAGAGACAACAGATCGCTGGCGCATGGCACTTGATATCCGTGCTCGTGCTATCCCACGAGGCGGATTTTGATGGGTCGATTCTTGTTCTCCAGCGCTATTCGGGGTATTAGGTAAGAAGATATTATAAAGACTACACAAGTAAGCTCACCCTTCAGTTCCTCAGCTTCTTCACGTTGCTCGTAATCGAGTACCAGTCGCTTGAGGTGCTGCTGCTCTACCTTGTCTTGCATCTGTGCCGACCTCGTTTGGACTGCGAGTGCGGATTCCGCAGGAATGGCAAGCTGGCGCGTCTGCAGCACACTAGGTCAGCGCAACGGCAAAAAAGTTAAGACGTGCAATGGCGTACCTGTTGCTTGTTCCCTCTTTTCGTAATCATCGTAAAATTCATGATGCCCTGTCCCATCACAGTGTCCTCTGCCTCGTCTTGCTCGTCCACGCGTTTCTTACGCAAACCTTGTGGCAGCACGGCCGACTCCCACAGCGCCTGCGCAGTGCGTCTGTCCACCTTGCGTGACTCGGTTGACTGGTCCGTCATCATCTTGGCAAGCTCTTTAGCGAATTCAGCATCTGCTTCCTCAGACGGGCCCATATTCTCCTGTGCCTGCTTCACGACAACAGCAGGCTCGGGTGACGCGTCGCGATCTTCGGCCTAAGGTGAGAGTTGTCTCTCAACGTCACGAAGGATGAGCAGATATGAGGGACGCTTACAACAGAATCTGTGCCTGCATTGTCCTCTTCGTCTTCTTCATCTTCCTTTTCTGGGCGCTCACCCTCGTCACCACTGTCTTCACCACTGTCTTCAGTCATAGTTACTGGAGCAGCTGGTAAAACAATGCTGTCATGCCGATTGTAGCAAAACCACTCACAGCCGGCGTTTTGGAAAGCAGTAGCAAACATTTCATCAACCGCGGTAGCAGTTTCCTCCAAGTTCTTCGACAGGACTAGCTTTGGTCTCACAGCCTTAACAATTAATCGTAAGCCAACGAGAACCAGGTTCTTAGACGTCCCACTGACCTCCACAGAGTCTGACACCATGAAATCAACATCCATCGGCAGGGGCTCCTTGCGAAGCATGTAGTACTGCGGCACGAAATCAGTCATCAAGCCTGGAATGTACGTGCGAGCATCTCACCTGGAAGAAAGTTAGGAAATTGTCCAGCTTCTTTTTCTGAGAGCCTCGGTCGAAACACATGCCGCATGTGTCCAGCAGCACGCAAACCAGCCGCACACGGAAATAATCGTCCGGCATATCGAGGGGGCACGGCTGCTGCGGCATGGGCTGGCCCTCCGCTGTCCAGACTCATTTAATTCGTGCTCTACGGATGGAGGCACGAGTACTCACGATGACCAAAAGTGACCAAAGACCACAGTGTGTCGAACACCAGCCCGGATCCAATAAGTCGGTAGATATAGAGCTCCCCAAGGTATTTCATGGTAGCGACGCGGCGCTGGTTCGTACTGTACACGTTCTGTTCGAGTCCACGCCGCACGTCCTCGAGCACCTGGTCGACGACCGCAATCGTGAAGTCTGGGTGATAACGCTGCAGGTCATAAGTGAGCATCGCAAGCAGCGCAACGTTGCTGAAGCGCAACTTGTGCGGCTTCGTGAAGACCTTGTGAAGCGTGCGCAAGACTGAGCTGTCATCCCAGTCGAGCTTGCGCAGCAACTTTAGGACTTTGTCAATGGTTTTCTTAGCAAGGACGTCGTAAATCAAGTGCCGGATGAACATCTCCATAGGAGTGCGCTGCTTTTCCTGACGTGGGCCGCGCTCAGGCGGGTTGGCCTATTTATACAACATAAGACAAAATAAAATAGAATAAATCATAGGCCTTAGCTCACCTGATAATATGCGTTCTCGAGCATCATCAACTGTCTCTGGTCGAGGTGCTTCATACTCTGCTTGCGCTTCATGAGCTCCAACTAATGGAACTAATGAGCTACAAGCCGCGGCACGGAAAAGCCCAACATTCCTTACCATCGTTCCAAAGCGCTGCTTTGTCTCATCTTGCCGGAGTAAGAACCGTCCACAGTTCTCAAGGAACAATGCTACGTTGTCTACATTGGTTCCTGAGAAATCATCCAAGCAAACCTTAAACATGTGCAAGATGACGTGCGGCGGGACCACACCGAACTTGGTGAGGGTGGACAAGAAAATGATGTTCTGACACAAACAAGAAATTAGCTAGGACCTCAGCGTCAGTAAAATAAAGAATACCTTCATACGGATCTCTGCCAGCTCTTTGATGACATTCTTCTTCCGTTGTAGGTATCGAAACTCTTCACTAAGCTATGTGGCGCATTAGTGAAACTCACATAATAAAACAAGACATGCGCTCACAGACGCGACAAGCTCGCTGCCAACGTCCGGCATGTACTTGTTCAAGGTTGCCACGAGGCGTGAGTAGTGCGGCAGCAAGTCCGTCCGTGCTTTCGGTACCTGCGCCAAGAACTGTGGACATATCTATCAGTTCTGTTGCGTCGTGTAGCTGGAACAGATGCATACTTTGACAAGCCTCTTTCTTGCAGCTTTCGAGTTGAGGCATGCAAACTCGACCGCAGCCTGGTCAATGAGCGAACGGTTTGTGCAATCCGGAAGGCGGGAGAGAAGGGCGGTCAGCAGCTGTGAGGGACCCTGAGGGGCCATGCTGGGAGTGGTTGGGCGAGACCCCTCCTTCGGCGTGGAAGGTACAGGTGTCGTAGCTCTGACGGTGCGTGAATATGGAATAGCAACCTATGCTCCAAAACGTCAAACAAACACTCACCCGTCACTGTCATCATCTTTGACTTCAGTGGTCTTATCTCCTTGCCTGGCACCGTTGACTTTGTCCTCCTTATCTGCCACCTCAAGGCCCGCCAGCTCCTCCTGCAGCTTCCTAACTTCGTCCTCCTCCGCCTTGCGTGCTTTCTCGATATCTTCCTCCTTGTTCTCTTCCTTCCCTTCATCGACGCCGAGTATACTCTTTGGCACGACTTCGCGCAGATCTTGTATGTCCTCGAAAAACCGCCGCTCTTCCTCGTCCTCCCACTTCCCACCGGAGATCGGCAGATCCTCTGCGTCGTCCGCGAACAACGAATTCGAGCTGGCGCCAATCTGTATGGAGTTGCTGGCCTGAGAGGACGCGGGCAGCGTCGGAAGCGGGATGTAGAGCAGCTCGGACAACCTAGCTCAGAAGCCGAGTTTGTGAGGTGCAAGTATACAACGAAGGAGTCCAGACGCACGTTAGACAGTTCGCAAGCAGCTTCTCATAGCCCTTTGTCATTTTCTCGTATGCCTGTTGCCTGTCTTCAAATATTTCGCCCGAACGAATATACGCTTCATGGTTTCGACGGTCTTGCTCTTGCAAGCGCTGAAAACAGAGCTATATCGTACGCATACCTTGCGCACAAACCACGTTGCAGCTCACCTTATGCTCATTAACTAGCTTCTTCGATACGTTGTCAAAGTACCCTTCACACATCTTCTTGAACCTGTCCCGGATCTCCTTCTCCACAAGCTCTTCCTCCTCATTGATCAAAGTCGGGATATGCCCATTACTCCTCTCAATAGCAGTATCTGCAGAGAGCGTCCCCGACTCGACCACCGGGGAAACCTGTTTCGATGGCGGCGGCGGCGGCGTCATGCCTAGGAAAGGCCGCGAATAGGACTTGAGGAACGTAGTGAGCAGCGGCAGCGATGACAGTGACGAGTCGTTCGACAACTGTCCAGCCAGATCAGTCTTATTCGCTGTGCCAGAGCGCATATAGTCCGCACCAGTTCGCGCAAAGTCTTCATGATCCACTCCCCGCCACTTCTGCCCGGGGCGTCACGGATGATGCCAACGAGAGCAAGCTCGGAGCACACACGTAGCACAGGGCGCTGGCGTGAGACTCTCGCCGCCTCTTCCTTCTCGCGCTGCTCGGGCGGCATCGCCGCGAGGGTGGGGCGCGAGGCGGGCGCGAGCGCCGTGGCAAGAAATGAGATGAGAGCAGGCATGAAGGACGTCGGAAAGCGTCTGTGAAGTGTAGAGATGATCTGTGCGTTCAATACACAGTGATTATCCGGTCAGCAAAAGGCAGCGGGTGGGCGGGTAAAGATCAAGACAATGGAGAAACACATACCTCTGTAGCGCTCCAGACGTCCTTCTCGAGCTTGCATCGCGTTATACCCTCTGGAACAGCACCTGCAATCTCGTCAATGTATTTCTCCAGGGACAGCGTGTTAATGTCCTTCAAGATCTGGTCGTGGTTATCGACGCCGATGGACTGTCGGATACGCTTGATGAGCGCTGTATGGCGCTTCAGCGACGAGTCCAGCACATTCCCCGCTTCTGCGAATGGACAAGAGTCAGGGAGGCTCTGCATGCTTAGAACTGGAAAGGCACCTTCTCCTGTGTCGTTTATATTCTGTTCTTTGAGCCGAGCCCTTTTCGCGTGACGTGCTCGCTCCTCATCGTTTTTGGCATCCATATGTCAGAGGGTGGTCGCTGTGAACTTAGCTGACAGGTGTACACGGCGGACCGTGTTGACCATAAATTGGTGGGCCCTACAGAAAGCCAGTGGAAGCGGAGAAGAGAAAAGCTGAGACCTGTGGGCGCTGTGGCGGGTGGCTGTTGATTTTCGTCATTCAGTCTCTCAAGTGACTCGATTTTGATCCCTGCAATATTAACCTTCCTTTTTCCACCGGTCTAATATCAGGGCCACTCGGCCTGCTTACGCGTCATTCTGGCTCGTAAGCTTTTCAGTCATCTATTGGCTGTGGGTGACGCTGTTATAGCATACGAAGCAACGCCATGACAATAGGGAGTTGGCATGTCTGTCATCTGAATCATTACATACAATAAATATCATGGATACAAGTCCAGTTGTCACTCCGTGCACAGCTTAACTTAACTTCAAGTTGATGTATCATACTGTCTCAACAGAAGTCATTCCGCTGACTCCGCCCTAAGTATGCACACCGCAACCATGAGGCTTCCACGCATGTCAGCCACCGATTATCACACTTTTAGGCACTGCAGCTGAAATCGGCGGCTCAGCGCTCAGCGCTACGTCTAGGTTGGTTGTACACAGGATTGCGGCAGCAACCATAACCAATGACTCCACATTCGTAGGAAATGAAGTGACGGCACGGCACAAGAAGAACGAAAGGTTCGATATTGCTATTGAGCGTTGCAAACACGTTGAGTCGCACTCTCCTCGGTTACCGTTTTTTGTCCTGGTGCGTGCGTGAGCTGTGCAAAATGCTAACAAATCTATACAGAACAGTGTCTGGGGCTCTGCACTTCATCCAGGGACTGGGCTTTTGCGCCATTTGGTACTTCATCTTCATGTCTGTGTGATACCACCGTGAGATATCAACTCGGAGCCGAGTCAGCCGCAGAGCGCCTTACCCTTCATATGTCCAGTAATTCCCGCGGACTCTGCAGCACACCCTTTCGCGAACCCACTCCATCTCAACTAGGCGGGCATCTGGCCGTCTCCGTCGTGTTCGCAACCAGCATAATGCTCGCATCATGGCGCCTTCCTCACGTTCCAATCTCAGCTCTTTCCACGAATAAAAGCGCCCCTCGTCGGTCTAGTACGCCGATATACGGTACGTCCATCTATCCTGACACTTCGATTCTCTGTGGTCCTCGTACATTTTGTGCTCGCTTAGGAAGTGATGTTGCGCTGGTCCTCGTTCTAGGGAGCGCGAATTGCTGCACAGTAACGCTGTGATGTGCTGTTTCAAGTCTTGTACCAGCATTTACTCCACCCAATGAACAGTCTGCTATCCTCGTCGCGAGCGTCTCGAGTTTTAGCCGCCAACGCATACATAATATTTTTTTATACTCGTCCGGCGCTTGAGAGCTCGGGAGGTTCCTATCAGCACGAAAGCGCCCGCCTGCGCGGAGCATTTGCCCATGGACACCTCGATGGTCCTGGATCTAGATTAATTATTTCCCGCAGCGGCCCTTTGTAGTTCGTCAACCCTGGATCTTACAAGTTTGGTGTACTGCGATGATCATGTCCGGATAATCAGCACCGGCACTGCGCACTCGCATGACCGGAGATTGTATCTTTTTTCTCCTGCTACAAGCATTCCGTATCTTACGATTCCGGAGGCTCTACACTACATCACCGGAACTGAGTCAAAACAACGGTTGGCCGGGCAAGAGCGTCCGTATCACATACAGCCGGCTACATCACCGATCCTGTGCACTAACCTCCTTACACATGTCAGTCCCCTTGCATTGAGTCCCGCCAACGGTGCATGGTGCCTTGTATTCAATTATCGTGATCTACTCTGGTCTCTTAATCGCCACCATGTCTCCGGGTGGGTTTTATTGCTCCGTTCGACAGCGATCACATTTAGAAGAATTGTCAAACAAGTGGGGCCTTACAACTGTCGAATGCACGGTCGCTACAGCCCATTCATGGGCGCTGAAGAAGGGGGTTTGCCGGCTGTCATATCTCCTATCGTTGATCTTGACCCCAGCCCCGGTCGTTTCTGCCGTCTCGACTGGCTGTTGTCCCGGACAACATGAAGTGGACAGCTTGCTTGCTGTGCAGGCGGCAGCCAGATTGGCCAAGACGCAGGGCGGGTGCGTCAAGCGGGCTAGCACAACGATACATCGGCAAGCGATATCCATTGCCATTGACATTCATCGTAGGTTACCGATGTTCGTTAGTGTGCGCCCTCAGGTACAAGCGCGCATCTGGACCGAGAACTGGGCTAGGAGAAATGGAGCGCGTTGAAATCTATACATATGCTCTGCGCACTGGCTGGGCCAAATGGAGCTTGTGTGCGTTGTTCCGTGCGAGTGCTCGGAGCGGAGTGAAGACGGCCGGTTCCGTGGTCGCTATCGACGTGAATGTCGTGTAAGCAAGATCCAACGATGGCGTCCCCTCAGTCGCTCTCACGACAGAAACACGGCGAGGCATGCCCTTTTGTCTTGGCGTACGAGTGATAGGCACAGTACGATATGACTGGTACATGACCGGTGTGGGCACTGGGCACCGCTGCGGCCGTGAAGCATCGCTCTGGAGACAGTATGCAGAGTATACTAATTGCTAGTACGGCACCTCCGTGTGCATAAAAGTAACATACGGGGCTCATCCAGAGCTTCCTCTGGGCTTAGGTTCGAGTAGTTTAGAATGAGCTCTTACATTCTAGGGTTCCAGGGCCAGACCTTGGCCTGAGGGGTGTACATTGCGCGACGATCCCTGCCTGTCAACATGCGCTGATACACATAATATCACGGTACATGGAGATGCGAGTGCCAGATCTGGACCTCACGAGACCCGGTGCCCGACTGTCCAACTTGAATCCGTCGGCTTGGAGTAGTTGTAGCTCTTGATACAATATGCCTCCTGTAAGTAGTGAGAAAAAATGGACGCCTCTTTGGGAGAGGGTGCGTCCTTTCACGGAATGTGCTCATGCCAGAGATCGGAGGGATGATGGTAAAGTTCTCGGTGCTTGTGGCGAAAAATCGATAAACGACGAACGAGGTAATGTCGTTTAACCCCAATGGGAAATGTCGGCGCAGCGGGGGCAAATATATTAATGGAAAAGCCTGATCTACTTCCGCTGCTTTGCGACCGCATTCGCTGCCCAGCGGTGACGATCCGGCACGCGCCGCGCCATGCGAGCGGTCTGCCGCAGCCTGCCGCCGACCCCGCGAAAGTCTGCCACGCGGTGTCAATCCTCTTTTCTCTTCTGTTTCCATATTTATGCTGCCAGCACTCTACACTTTGGGTACATTTTCTGTCACAGCAGGGACCAAGGTGTTGACACCCCGCGTGGGATCACAGATGGGAGGGTCGGGGATGAGTCGGTGATACTATCAGGCAGGACTTGCGGCAGAATGTGTGTCAGCACGATGGACAGATGAATTTGTATTATTAGGGCGTCAACGCGCGACAGGGGAGCATAGCGGACAGCTGCTTGTTGGAGCGCAGGCAGCACGGCCACAGACGGAACGTACACATGCGCCTCTGGCTGTGTACTTCCATGCCAGGGCCGATTCAGCCTACACGGAGTTGGTCATTCATTTGGACTCGGGCACGAACTTGCTGAGGCTCTGTGTTAGAAGGAATGGCACAGACGGAAGGGAGTGTGAAGATGCCGGGGATATGAAGTTGGATAAGGCGCCGGGGCACGAGGACGTTTCCAGAAATGGCAATATGAGGGCCAGTCGTCGTGACGTCGTCCTTCCCATTTCTGTTCAAAGCTGCATCCGGGGCAATTCTGATCGCGACAACAGGTACGTCGGTGACGGAGCAGACGCGGGATACGTGTGGACAACGTATGTGCGGTAGGCGCATAAATGTGACCCATGGGGTGTACAGGTTCGGCGCTTGACCATGCTAGACGCCGATGGCAGGGGGAGATCTCGAGTGGTGTCAAACGGGACGGGATCCGCCCAGCAGCTAGATGGCCGGGGGAACGGCGAAGATTGCGGTGCGGTCTCGAGGAAGCGACACAAGCTCATTTCAAACCGAAGGTGCCCATTCCGCCTGCCTTCCTTCTCCTTCCCATATATATACCTTAGGCCTGTCCACCTCTCTTTGCCACTCTCCCCTCCTTTTGTCTTGTCCCTCCTCTTGTTTCTCTCGTCTCTTAAACCCCCTCCTTGGTTTTTCTTATCATCCATGCACGTCTTTCGTAAAGTGAGTTGCTGCCACGCCCCCTTTGCTCTAGTTCTAACCCTTGCAGTCGAAGACCGACCATAGCACCGGAGCGCCTCATCCTCGTCTTCTTTCCCGACCATCCCTTCCAAATTTGTGGTACATTCGCTTATTTGTTTTATGTTATCACGTCCCATCAGTTTCACTTGTTATTGCAGGCTCCCTCCGCACAACCGTCCACGTCCGCCTACTGAGTCACCCATCTCTATAGCAAATCCTGTCGAGCAACGTGCGCACCTCGGTCCTTTGGACCTCGCAGCGTCCGTAAAGACGGAGAAGGAGAAAGATAAGATGTCGCCGCCCGCCTCTCCTGCTGGCGTATGCCAGTCTCCGCCCCGCCCCACTCATCCGCTTACTCCTCCACTCACACCTTCTTCTTCACTTAACGAGAACTTCGGTCAGGCCGGTCAGCCTGTTACACCAACAGACACGGAAACAACATCCTCCGCTACCGCCACCGCCACCGCCACTACCTCCGTCGCACGGTGGGGCCGTCATTCTGTACGATACAACGGCCAATCCCAGGAGCCGCCCCATGGCGTTGTCTCTTTGGATGATAGTCCGCGAAGGAGTGAATTGGATCTCACTCCGACAGAAAATGACTACGTGTCATCTGTGTACCACAAGAACGGATTAGAGAGTGGCAGGTCCGGTGACCCACAGAACCTAGACAGTGCTTTCAGTCGCTTTCTCCTGGTCCGTTATCTCTTTCCTTTTGAGGACCACGTAGTCTAACGAGCCAGGCAGGTGAGGAACGTTCCGAGGAATATCTCCAATGACGCAATAAAGACCGCATTCCGGACCTACGGCGACTCCAAAGGCATATGGGCCGGTCACCTCCAGTCGCAGGGAATAGTGATCCTTGCCTTTTATGATCTACAGCATTGTGCGAGAGCCAAACGTGCGATCAATTCCCGCGAGGCACGTGTGCTTCTTGGGGATAGTGAGACAGCTGTTCAGCTCCATGCTGATTTTGTATCGCTCGCAGAAGCAAAGAAGGTGAGTATATGCGTATATATGCGTCCGTCTTTAGTCGTTTGTTGCGGTTTGCTCAGGTGCCTTGTTTCTGCCGGCTTCTAATGCAGTGGACTGGAAGTCCATCTCCCGTGACAGAAATTGAGGAGGAGTCAGCGTTCTATTTACAAATCAAAGATCGGGGAATGGCCGCCGCGTCCATACGGTCTATCCTATCCTCGTTTGGTGAACTGTTGACATTTCAGGGGTTCTGTGATGACGAGGTAAGCGACATCAACTAGCTTTATAATCTTACACCCCGTGTTGCTCTTGCTCGTATCCCTCCCTTTCCGTCTACCTATACCGTATGCTTACTGTCGTGACACCAGTGGTTCTTTGTGGAGTATTACGACGTGCGCAACACACAAGCGGCGTTGCAAGGATTACACAACGAGTCTAACGTCCTTGATTCTAAATTTCAGCTCTTCTCCGTCAATACAATGGCTGGAAAGGGACCCGAATGCTTGCGGCAGCCGGCCTTGTCTCACAAGCATAACATGGTTCCGTTTCCTACAACTTCTGGTCATGCCGACTATTCTAGTGCTGGTGAAGTCGATCATCGTCCACGCCCTCGCAGGGCTAGCGCCGAAGCCGGAGATGGAGTTAAAGCCTTCGCGCTGGAGGACCGTTTGCGCGAACAGCTTGTGGAATCGCGTCGACGTTCTCATCATGATGCCCGTACGTCCTTACCGTCATCCGTGGGAACCGAGTGCCCGTCAACAGTCACAGGCGTCGAGCGCCAGCGAAGTCTCAGCTTCGATGCCATGAAATCCAACAACTTTGGTTCATATTCTTGTGCACCTTCCTCGTACGTGGTTGCTGAGGAGCCACCGTCGGTCACGTATTCCACCACTTCAAGCCGAGATTATAACGCCTTGTATACGCATCCACCAATCGTTCATTATTCTCATCAACCGAAAAACTCGTATGATTTCAATTTCGCAGGCGTCCAAGGCAGATACAGCTGTGGATATGATTACGAACACCCGCCGGGATTGGCAGGGCAGGAACGTTTCATCCCTACGATGTCGAGCACACAAGCATACACGCCACATTACGTCCTTCCGTCTGTGCCGCGTCACATCACAGGCGTCGGATCTGGGACACGCCGCAGCGGCAACTTGCGCGAAGGGACGGCAGCAGATACCACCACCCAGAACACATCTCCTGCACCTCCCCCGGAGCGGAACCAGATCAATCTTGCACGAATAGAGGATGGGCTGGATACGCGCACGACCGTGATGATCAAGAACATCCCGAACAAGATGAGCGACCGCGATCTGCTTGCGTACATTGGTCAGGTGTGTCCACGGCGCGTTGATTTCTTCTATTTACGGATGGATTTCCAAAATGGTGAGTATGCATGACAAGTCGTGTGCTCATGCTCACTTAGTATCATGAAAGGCTGTAACGTGGGATACGCCTTCGTGAACTTTATCGACGTGAAAGATCTGCTTGCGTTCGCCAGGGGAAGGTTGGGTGTAAAGTGGTACGTCTTTTGGAATTGGCGTTCGTGCCGCCATGAAGCCGCATGAATTGTTGATACCATTTCCTCATAGGAACATGTATTCGAGCGAAAAAGTGTTGCAAATGAGCTACGCCAACTATCAGTGCGTGGCGTCTTTCCGCACAATGTGCCGTCATAACAGTTGATTCTATTGTTGTTTTAGAGGCAAAGAAGCTCTCGTGGAGAAATTCAAAAATTCAGGCATAATGGACGAGCGCGAGTCCTGGCGTCCAAAAATATTCTACTCAAGCGGGCCGGAACAAGGGCTTCCTGAACTTTTCCCCGCGCCGACTCATCACCGGCGCAAGGAGCGAAGTGCGCACAATCGCGGTGCTTTGTTTGTACCTGGGATTGCGCGAGCCGGCTGATAGTTCTGTGCCTCGTGCTATTGATTGACAGTGCGATATCCAAGGACCTTATCTGCTTACTCGCGCCCCGTTGTGAACTTGCTGTTCGTCTGCTTCCGGCACCAGCTATTCAATATTTATAGAGGACTGCTATATTTATTATTGACGCTGACTGCTGGTTCGCGTTCTCGCACTCACATTCTGTCCTGCATGTAAATATTGACCGTGGTTTCATGCATTGTTGTCCTGGTATTCTTTCGTCCCGTTATGGCCATTTACCCACAACACTCCTTGCCCTCTTCCCTCAGGCTTCCGTCCATTCATCTTAGATTCTGTACGATTCCCGGACGTTCATGCGGTGCTGTGCTCGGCTCCGCCTCATTCTGCCCATATCATCCACCCCACAGTCCTGCTAGTGTATCCGTATCTGTTGTCACAATACGATACGTTACTTCCCATCATCAAAAATCTCCTGATACAACATGTGCTTTAGCTTCATGCGTATGTAATATGGTATATCCTAGTGTAGTTTTGCCCTTCCAATACAGTCCACTGTTGCTGGTTCTTCATTTCAACCCTGGCACCAATATTGGGACGTTCAGGAAAGCCTCAAGACGAATGGGACAGCTGCCTAGCTGGGTCACGTAGCACAGACGGAAGCAATCATCAAGATCATGATGATGGGCATGATACAAGCCTCCTTGATCCTGGTCAGAACTCGAGACGCCTTTTTGGTGCTTGTACTAGTGCTAGTATCTGCCAGCCACGCGAGAACCGCAACGTTGATGTTGATTCCGACGTCAAGCAGAGCTGCCGAAAATACAAATATGCATGATGTCATGTCATCGACATGGATCTGAGATCTGCTGATAGCGAACGCACTCAGCACACGTCTTTTTGACTAACAACTCTTACTTCCGACCCGTTTGCAACCTGGCCATCTTCTTTCGTTGCCGGCATGACGTCTCCATCGTCTCCGCCGCGCGCCCGCCGCCGCCCGCTTCGCGGACACAACACCAACACCTTCTCTAGACCAGTCCACCCACACCCCAAACACCGTTCCCTGCTAGAACAGCCCGCGCACAGCCCGCCAGTGCACGCCATGCGCCAAGCCGCGGCCCCCGACAACGCCACGCCGACAACCGTCCAGGGCATCACTTCGCTCCCGCAGTACATATCCACGCTGGCACTGCAAGCCCCGACAGCGAGCGTGCCCGCCTCCACCAACGCCTTGGCGTCCGCAAGCGCCCCGCCGCAGACGCTGGGCATGAACATACACGCCGCGACGGGCGGCATGCTCGCCGTCATCATACTCATGTGTGCCACCGTGCTGGTGACGCTCGCGGCCATGACGTACGTACTGATCGTGCGGCGGGGCGCCGCCCGCGCGCGCAAGGGCAAACCCGACAGTGGAGGAGCGGGTGGGAGGCTGAAGGTGGAGTATGACGAGTCGACATGGGGCACGCCGCCGACACGGATGACAGCGTCACAGAGCAGCGACGAGGGAGGGAGGTACGAGGACGACGGCGAGAGTAGCGTCGATGAGTTTCCGGAACTGGCACAGGTGGTGGTGCACCGCGCGGTGCCCGCCCGCCGGCTCTCGCTGCCCGCGACGATAGCCAAGGGTGGATCGCTCACGACGAAGGCATGGGCAGAGAGCAAGCAGCGGCCGCTGTCCGCGCCGACCTTCCATGGGCGTAAGAGTGCCCTATACAACGACAACACCGGCGCGGACACGGACCTCTACACGATCTCGGAGACAGGCGAGGAGGACGTGGGCGACGTGTCCCTCGGCACGCTCGAGCGG
Organism: Albatrellus ellisii; assembly: GCA_003314395.1. Lineage (NCBI taxonomy): Eukaryota > Fungi > Basidiomycota > Agaricomycetes > Russulales > Albatrellaceae > Albatrellus > Albatrellus ellisii. The sequence goes on from QLPN01000675.1 coordinate 17,583, forward strand.
CACAGTGAATTTACGCCCCAGGAGGCGGCAGAGATCGCGTTGGCGCTTGGGCTGGCGCTGCAGAACTACTCCATGTCGATCAGTACACTTAACTGTGCGCCCCACACGCAACAGGGGGTGCAGAAGTCAGGAAATGCGGGCGAGACAATCGCGGCGATCATGACGCTGCGCTCGGGTAGGGAGTGCGTGAAGGCACGCCGCGGGGAGCTCGATCCTGCGCACCCGCGTTACGCGTCGAACACGAGCAGCACGGCGACGGGCGAGTCGTGCCAGGACAGCGGCGGGTTCTCGCAGAGCGACACGGTGTCCTCATTTATGACGTCGCTCGCGGCGGACGAGGGGGAGGGCAAGGAGGGTGACGCGGTGGGGAGTGCGCAAACTGATAGCATCGAATTTAAGCAGGGCGTGCTCGTGGAGATCGACAGGAGCGCGGGTTTGGAGACCAGCCGCAGTTCCTTGGCAGGTATCATTGTATCAGCGAGCGCGGACGGGAGGTACGGGTCTGAGAATGGGGTCATGCGTCTGGACAGCCTTGTCTCTATCCCTGCAGGCGCGAGCGACTTGTCTGTGGATCTGGAGGACTTCCCGGCGCCACCAATCTTCCTGGATGGCATCAGGCGGCTGTCGACGTCGCTGACCGCCGATATCGAGGTCTCGCTCAAGATGTCGCTCGAGAGCGTGTAGAGAGTATTCAAGGATGAGCATATGGCGGTGGAGATGGCGGAGCGCCGTGCGCCGGATCAGCGGATGCCAGAGGACGTCAAGGAAAGGCTGAGAGATAGAGAAGACCATCGGGAGGAAGCGACTGGAACCAAGACGGAGTCGAAGGGGGACGTGTATATCCTATAGCGAAAGTTCGTGGTCCGATGTGTGCTTCATTTCGAGTACGGTTTTGTATGATATGTTCCGCCGTGGACGTTCTGGGAATCGGAAGCGATACGTGCTCGAGGGCGGTGTTGGTATAGAACCACTTTTGCTGGACATAGGGCGATTTTAGTGCATCAAGATGAAGGAACGACTAATCGAGGAGAGGTCAACTGTGGCTGCCATAGAAAAGTTAAGTTACCGCTGGGGAATACGTAATATGCCGCGCGGCCGGAGACCGGTTATCCATCGCCGCCAGCCAACATTAATATGAGCATTGCAGCAGACAACAGACACTTTGCCTAACCTTGAGCCTAAGAACATGTTGGCCTTTACTTTCATCGGGGTCTTGCTTGGTCTGGTCCTTACTATCGCGTTCCTCGAGTTCTACTGGCGCAAGCCTCTCGGGGAGCTGCGCGGACCGCCACCGGGCAGATTTCTCAGAGGGCATTTGCATCTTGTACTCGAGTGTGTTGCCTTTATCTGCGCCTACCCCATGCTCACCGATCTGCCCCGCCCACAGCCCCGGCTGTTCGCCAGCAGCGCACGAGCACTTCGTCAAGACGTACGGCAGAAACGTGCGCATACATGGCTTTCACCGGGTACGCTTCTCTGCGCGTCGTCGCGTCGAAGCGCAGGCTGACTTGCTCTCGCTGCAGTGGGACGTGCGCCTGTTTCCCCTCGACCCCGTCTCCGTCGCCCACGTCCTGAAGAGCTCACTCGTATACGAGAAGCCGTGGTCGTCGCGGAAACTCATCACGAAGATAATCGGGTGTGGGATGCTCGCAGCTGAGGGCCACGTGCACAAGCGCCAGCGGCGCGTCGCAACGCCCGCGTTCTCTGTGCAGAATATGCGCGCACTCGTTCCGCTCGTGTTCAGGAAGGGAGAAGAGCTTAGGGACAAGTGGATGGAGATGGCGCGCGCGCAGGGTGAGGCAGCCCATGGTACGAAGGGCGTCACGTTGGACGTGTGCCGCTGGCTCAGCCGCGCGACATTTGATGTGATCGGGCTCGCTGGTGCATTCTGTCCTTCGTTGTTACTCCTGCGTGTTCGTGCTGACAGTATGTCTAGGTTTTGACTACCATTTCAACGCGATACAGAACGAGTCGAATGAGCTGTTCTGCGCCTACAAGGATATGTTTGAGCTTTCGGTCTCGCAGGGCCCGACCTTGAAATTCGCACTGAGCGTCTACATTCCGTTTATCAGTCGCGTGTTCGTGAGTACATCGCACTTCTGGCGCGCGCCTCGAAGCATGTTGACGCCCGCTCGAGCCCGATAAAGGCACGCGTGCCGTACGTAACGGCCAGGAGACCATTCGGCAAGTGGCGAGCCAGCTGGTGCAGGAGAAAAGGCGAAAAATCACCGAGGGAGAGCGGAATGGCAATGCATATGATGGGAAGGATCTGCTGACTCTTCTTTGTATGCTCTTTCTATTCCACTCTCTGTCTCTAGTCTGATCTTTTTTTATCGTCGAACAGTAAAATCAAACGCTGCGACCGACCTCCCACCTGAGCAGCGGATCTCGGACGACGATATCCTGCACAACATCAACACCTTCATGTTCGCCGGGTCCGATACAACCTCCCTTGCGCTCACATGGACGCTCATCCTCCTCGCCAAGTACCCGCAGGTCCAAGACCGCCTGCGCGCGGAGCTCATCTCCATATGCCCGGCCGCACCGCACGACGCGCTCAGCGAGGACGAGATCGCGTCGCTCTACGTCGCGCTGTCGGCGCTGCCGTTCCTGCACAACGTCTGCCGTGAGGTGTTGCGCCTCATCCCGCCCGTGCATTCCTCTCTCCGTGTCGCGACGCAGGACGACGTCGTTCCTGTGAGCGCACCTTTTAGAGGCCCTGACGGTGTGCTACGGGATAGCGTCCATGTCCCGAAAGGCACGTTGGTCCATGTCCCAATTGAGGCCATGAACACCGACCGCGAGATTTGGGGCCCTGATGCATGGCACTTTGTGTATGTTCCTTTATGCAAGGACGGAAGCGGCTCGTTGTACTGATGATATAAGCATAGCCCTGACCGATGGGATAGACTCCCCGAGGCTGTGGCTAGCCTTCCTGGCCTCTTTGCCAACACGCTAACGTTCTCTGCCGGTCCTAGGGTGAGCGCCCCGTGTCTTCTCGTCTTTGTTTTACATTCCAGATGACACTGCTACCGCTACCCCTGACAGTCGTGCATCGGTCAGCGCTTCTCCATGATCGAGATCAAGACATTCTTGTACATTTTGCTCTCGAGCTTTGCGTTCAGATTGACGGATGAAAAGGTCATCAAATCCAACGTGTGCGTGCACAGTCTGAGTTGTTACTTTTCACTGTGTGACTGAAGTAGGGCCGCCGTGTCCCCGTAGCGTTCTGACTCGGCCGTATGTTTCTGGGAAGGTCAAGGAGGGCAGCCAGTGCCCTCTTGTCGTCATGCCACTAGCACTGGATGGGGACACGTATTGAGCGTGACGGTATCGTGCGACTAGTAACCCCTCATCCACGCTCCTCTTCACAACGAAGGCAAACGGGCCTTGGAACTGTACTTTCGACTAATGGATGACTTCCCATAAGACGCAACTCATCACTTTCAAGTCTCTAAGTCTAGACGGCGTGCTGGGTCGTCGTCGTATCACACTTCATAATTTCTGATACCTCCTTCAAGCCACAAGACTCTAGTTGTTTAGGAAGATGGAGGAGAGGGGTCTCTCTACATATCTCCAAACAAATTGTAGCCCTTGTATCTCCTTGTGTTTCTACTTTTTGATACCAATCAACTCGGACATGTTGTTTTTGAGTGCGTATATTCTACATAGACCATTCCTGAGAGTTTCTGCATGACAGGGAGACCAGGCAGCTGAGAGTGGGGGAAATTGCACAAAAGTCATCCTGCCCCAAGCCTGGATTGCTTGAAAAGTGGGAGATTGGCAGAGGGGTGTTCCAGCTTGTCTAAACAAGATTTTGCAGAAGTAAGCACCCCCTCCAAAATGCAGATGAAGGGAAATTTCACATGCTGCACAAACCATGATAGCTGATTGCTAAGTATGATCATACATGGTCTGTATAGCTAGCAATGACACACATCAGATGAGGCCATTGCTAGCTGCAGACTGACCATGTAGAATACATTTATAGTCGCTTCAGTTGTAAAGACTGAAGTACCAACACTGACACAAGAAGTCTGGGGACTGGTGCACCTCCGGAAGATCCCTCAGGGCCTGATGAAAGGCTCCTCAGACCTTGGGTTTACAACGGGTTGTCACAAGCCCCCCGGGAGACTGCTCATGGTCTATGACATACTGCCAGCCCAAGACGTACAAGTTCAATGTCACATAAACATGGACCGTGCCGGAAGCATCAACAAAATGCACAGAACCTAAAGATAGTGATGCATACACATGTACCGAGACAAAGACGACTCAGACTGTCCATACCGCTCAGTCCACAGGTCTATTACACACTGAAGTACTAGAGAGGGAAAAATATAAGTCTTTGGGTGTATGGCCAACAAACTGCATGTTCCACCTACCTCTTCACAGATAAAAGGATACACCATAATGGTGTGGCCCCACAATACATTTTGCCCCCACATGCCATGCCCTACAGTGTGAGTGCATCTTATCTTGAGCAGAGGCCTGGATCAAGTGTTCTGAACAAAAACACTTCAGATGTCCTAAGAACAAGGACAAAAGGGCTCAGTCTCGAAAAACTGAGGGAAGAGATAGACAGGAGCAGAGAAGTTGAAGAAAAGTTCAGGCGGCTTGAAACTATATGATAGTAGAGTAAAACAGAAACAAACCTTATATTGTTTTTATGTGTCAGGAGACTTGGTGTCGAGGATTCTGCGTCGGTGTTTGCCGAGTTGCCTAGAAGGGAAGGTAAGTAAGAACGGCCGCATTAAACGTGAGGCCAGTGGCAAAAGGCGTAATAAAGCCCTCAGGATATAGTGACAGATGTTGGGGTGAGGCGAGGGGCATCCGTGTAAAGTAGCAAAATAGACAAATAAAAGGAAAAGAAAGAAGAAGAAAAAGAGGAAAAGAAAAACAAGCCGAGAAATCAGATGTGGGAAGACGACGAGTGCTAAGTTGTGTGTTTGTGTATATCCAACACATCGCACATCACCTGTAGTGTGTCTCAGGTACTCTGAGCCCTAGTAGGTGCAATTAACAGTCAAACTGAAAATGCCCCAGCCATCCTCACAACTCGCCCACAGGAGCAATCCTAGCCTGTAGGAAGGGTGAGTCAGCTGTGAGGATGGTCCAGCCTTGATTCAGTTTGACTGTTGACCCCACCTGCTGAGCGCTAACTTGCCACTCATAGCCAGAGTCGTCATTCACCCACCACTTGTACTCAGCCTATGTCTATTGTGCAGCAAGAGTCCTCAAACCAAGACCCCCTAATTTGACACAGACCTCAAATGCAGAATAACTATGTTCTGCTAAGGTCAGTTGTGGAGACTAAGAAGCCCCATCCAGGCATGAGCAATATTTTCACTCTAGTGTCTCATACTTACTTGACACCCCACAGTTAATCATCTGTTCCTTACCCTTGATTAAGTAACAGAAGGACTAACTATAGGTGTGAGGCGCAGTCAGGGTCCTTCACAGGTACAGGTAAGTTTATAGTTTTTGGGCTGTGGGTTTGGCAGGTATGGATACAGTGTGGGAGATCCCAACCCATTGTTACTCTATACCCGTACAAACCAAAGGCAGCACATGAGGCAGTTCACCATGTAACCATAATGCATCAAAAGATGTTGGAGGGGTGTCAGTGCACACAGTGGTCAAACAAGGCACAAGTTTGACAGATAGATCATCACTGAAGGCCAAAAGGGAGGAGGAAAAGGAACAAGCACAGATCCCTGAGGCTTGTGCAAAGGAAGGACAAGTATGGGCATTTTATAGGCCACTGAGACACTACATTAACATCATAGTACAATACATGATCTTTGTAGTACACTACATTTCGAGAGATACTATCATTGTTGTCTTTTGTTAAAGAGGAACACTACATCCTTGTGTTTCCGTTCCCATGAGAGTGTGGTGTATACAATAGTTGTCAGGAGAACGTAGATCAATAACGACACGATCGTCAGTCCTTGCCAGTGGCAATTGTAGTACATGCGACTTGGAGAGGGAATCATCGACAGTTTATTGTTCAAGCAGTATTGTATAGATGGAAGTACTGCCAGACGGTATTCAACTACGAAAAACGTGGCGAAGGGCATTTGATGCCAGCTGGAGCAGGGAAAGCAAATGCAGACGTTGCCATCGGATCATCGGTTTTAGACAATAGATGTTGGAGACGGAGAAAGAAAGACAATGGAAGATGAGAAGGAAAATGCACAATGCAAAAGGAGACGACTAAAGATGTCGGCGAGCTATATGAGGTATCACTACGATGTCGACAGACCTGTCCATCGGCGGTGCATTCGTCATGATTGTTCTTAATTCTCATGCGTAGCAGGATATGTCTTCACGGTGCTGGGCTACCAGCATATGTCATCACATCGTTCAATTACGCCCCGCACGTGTCGTATCCACCCTTCCATTCTGCCACATCCTACTTTCGACGATCTCAGTCTCACGAGATTGCTACATCTAGCAGCTCGTATACTACATAATCCAACAACAAAAACAGATGGCAACGGGCGGAACATGCTCTTGGCCTATCTACGTGTGCCGTCCGTGGACATCATGTCGCTACCACCGGAGACGCGGCCGAGGTTGCACTTATGTGGGGGTGCTCGCGAATGACTTGAAGGAGTTCAGACGAACACACCGGGAACGTGGCGAAAGGTCAGTGAAGGAGACGACAGTGGCTCGGTAAATGCCGGTATGATGTAACGAGGCTCTTTATTGTCTTTCCCAGTCAACATGGGCCCCTTCGTCGTTTGCGCCAGTACTACTCTCCCGTCGGGGCGTACAACAGACGACTGTACTTGCTACCTCAGTTCCAGCTTACCCTCAATCCGAGAGTATGTTGGGCTGTACTTTGACTGAATTCCTGTTTGGTCTGTCCCTTACCGTTGCGTTCCTTGAGGTCTACTTGCGCTTTCGGCGGAAGCCTCTTGGGGAGCTGCGCGGACCACCACTGAGCAAATTTCTCGGAGGACATTTGCATCTGGTACTCGAGTGCGTCGCCTCCATCTGCACCTGCCCCGTATATGCTCACCACTCTGCTTCGCTCATAGCCCCTTCCGGTCTCCGGTAGCGTGCGAGCGCTTCGTCAAGAAGTACGGTAGAAACGTGCGCATATATGGCAAGCACTGGGTATGTTCTACACCCCGTCGCGTTCAAAGCATGAGCTCACTTGCTTTCGCGGCAGTGGGACGTGCGTCTGTTGCCCCTCGACCCCGTCTCCGTCGCCCACGTCCTGAAGAACTCGCTTGTATACGAGAAGCCGTGGCCGGAGCGGAAGTTCACGATGAAGTACATCGGTTGCGGGATACTCGCGGCCGAGGGCCCCGTGCACAAGCGCCAGCGGCGTGTCGCCACGCCCGCGTTCTCCGCGCAGAATATGCGCGCACTCGTCCCACTCGTCTTCAAGAAAGGAGAGGAGCTCAAGGACAAATGGATGGAGATGGCGCACGCACAGGCTGAGACCGCCCATGGTACCAAGAGCATCACGTTGGATGTGTGCCGCTGGCTCAGCCGCGCGACATTCGATGTAATCGGGCTCGCTG
>QLPN01000676.1:7271-57000 GCA_003314395.1 Albatrellus ellisii
GCATAGGTACTTACTATAAGTAGCTCAGTAGTATAGCGAATAGACCCCAGCTTGATACAGCTGGATATCCTTTCTTTTGAGTGATCATTAGAGAGTGCGCCCAGCTAGACTTCAGTCTTACAGTGTGAGTACTGCTGACAGATGCACAGCATCTGTGGGAACAACCCCAAGAAGACCGAAATGACAGTAAGTAAGATATCTAACAAGATAAGATGTAAAAGATAAGATGAAGATCTTATCTTATCAGATGATCTAAAGAGAAACAATAAAAGAAAGAAATAATAATGGTAGGGAATAAAGTCAGCGGTAGGAGTCTGACAATAATGCTGTCTTTAGATTTTTGAATGAGTCTTTTTGTTCCTGTTCCCAATGCCATTTGCTATCTTTTTGTAAAAGGATGTTCAAGGGTTGAGCTAATTCAGAAAATCCTCTAATGAAGTGATAATAGAAATTGGTAAAACCTAAAAAGGAGTGAACTTCTGTGACAGTGTTTGGTGTAGGCCAATCAGTGATCCCTTGAACTTTGACTGGATCCATCATGATTTTGTCAAAGGATATTTTTAGACCAAGATAGTCTATTTCTGTCTTTTTGAAGTTGCATTTTTCAGGTTTTAAATAGAGTTTGTTGTCATGTAGAATTTTGAGGACTTCTTCAATGATAAGATGGTGTTCTTCTAGTGTTGCAGTGAAGATGAGGATGTTGTCCATGTAGACTACCACTTTGCCCTTTGCGATGAGTTCTCTGAAGAGATGGTTCATCATAATTTGAAAGGTTGCATGGCTATTGGTAAGTCCAAAGAACATAACAAGTGGTTTGAATAAGCCTTTATTTGTGATAAAGGCTGCTTTCCATCTGTCTCCTTTGATTTGAACATTATTATATCCCCATCTGATGCTGAGTTTGGTGAAGTATTTGGTGCCTTTGAGTTTGTCTATCAATTCTGAGATAAGAGGTAATGGATAGGAATTTTTGATAGTGATTTCATTGAGATGTTGATAATCTTGAATTGGGCATAATTCCCCTGATTTCTTCTTAATAAAGAAGAATGGTGAAGCCATAGGCAATTTAGAGGGTCTTATACATCCAGATTTCAAATTTTCTTCAATAAACTTCTCCAACTCTTGTTGTTCAACAAAAGATAGATTATACACCTTCCCCATGTGCATCTTTGCATTCAGTTTTAATTCAATGGCATGATCCCAGATATGCTTTGGAGGCATTTCATCAAAAGATTCCTTTGCAAACATCAATTTGAATTCATGATTTGCTTTTGAAACAATATCTTCAAAGGATTTTTTGATTTTCTTCTTTCCAGCCTCTATTGCTAAGTCTTGGGATATGTTTTGAATTGCAGCATTTTTCTCATCATCTCCTATCATGATGCAGAGAATGCAATCACTTTTCTGTACTTCATCATTGTCTTCTTCATCCACTTCAACCATTTTGGGTATTTCTTTCTTCAACTTTTCTGCCTTCTTCTTCCATTCTCATCTTTCTTCAACTACTTGTAGATGACACCTTCATGGACAACATGTAAACAATATGAGTCCAGTATTCCGATCTATTTCTGGATTATGGATTTTAAGCCAAGTTTCTCCTAGTATAAGATTCACTTTGCCTAGTCCTGTAACACAGAATGTTGTTATTTCTGTGTGATTTTGGACTTTGACTATTAAATCCACTGTTTCTTTGATAGATCCTGTTGAAACTTGGCAGCACAACACACAGAGAGAAGACCATGTCATAAGAGAAGTGGGCACCAAGCCCAGAACAGACTGAGATTGAGAGAGGAGCTAAAGCCCATCAGAATAAGAGGAGAGGAGAGGGCACAACTGCCACATCTGTAAGATAGAGAAGATGTGTACCAGAGAGTTGAGGGTACACAGGAGAGAGAGAGCTGCATAGAGCAGGTATGTCAGAAGACAACTCAGAGAGTAGAAGAGATACTCACATCAGCACATGCAGAAGTGCTGAGGTGAGACAAAGACAAAGTAAAGAAGATATAGTAAGAGTAGGATAGAGTTTAAGAGGAGCTCATACTATAAAGAGAAAAGAAATACCAATAAGATGAGATAGAGATAAGTATACTTAATAAGTAAACAGTGTGATCAGCATCATAAGGTAATGAAAAAACCAACACATCTACTGGCTGTCCACCACAAAACCCGAATTCTTCCTTCTCTCTCCTTCATCAAAGATCATCTTCTCAAGGTCTACTGTAGACATCTTCTGTATCTCTTCATGTATTTCTCTGATGTTCTTCCTCTGAGGACAAACATTTGCCCTATGCCCCTCTTTCCTACAATTGAAACATATTAGGGGTCTTCTTCTTTGCACTGCATTGACATCCATTGGTACTATGGTGTTGCTTTCTTTTTGTGGTAGACTTGTAGATGTGGGAGTTTGTCTATATTGATTATAGTGTGGGTAACCTTGCAGGGTTCCCCTTGCTTGCATGAGTTGTTTAAACTCCCACATATGTCTGTCCGCAGTTTGAGCAACACTTTGCCATTCCAGATAGGTAGTTGGTGGAGGATTGATGTTATAGATTTTTAACAGAAGATCATGTTAAGTCCACAATGATAACAATTGATGAGAGCATATTTGTGAGGCCAATGCTAGACATCAAAACTGAACAACTGAAGAAAGGCTAAAACAAACAAAAGGATGATCTTGCTTCAAAGACTAGCAGATATCCCAGATATATAATTAGCTAAAGAGAACAAGAAAGAGAAGATGCTACTGTACCTAGCAGATATCCCAGATAATCAGAACTGGGGAATAAATCACTAGGAGTCCTACATATATATAGCACTTGAGAGAACGCACAGACCATGCTATACAGTATAGGGCAGGAGAATGAGAAAGTAAAGTAAGGTAATGACATCATATCCTAAAATAGAGTGGACATTGATATGTGCTGTTCTGGGCTGAAGGGTAAAAACAAACCACAACTACAGCAATCACTGGAGGGTGTGAGCTGTAAGGTTCTCTAGACACCAAAGTAGAGGGTTAGTAGTTAAGGGTGATTAGTGCAATAGTGTGACTCAACTAGAGCAACAAGGGGAATGTGACTTGGGTAACAAACAGGTGATCTGATGTGATAAGGAGAACGCAATGCAATGCAAGGGAGAGCACAATAGAGAATCCAATGCAATGGAGACAAAACACAATGCAGTAGAGAATCCAATGCAGCACAACACAATGGAGAACACAATGCAATGGAAAACACAACACAATAATAGCTGCAACTTATGAGGAATGCACACTTTTCTTGATAATAAGACACACAGAGGTAAGATCAAAACATGCTTTTCAATTATGGACTCAGACAGGGAGGAGAAGTCAAATTGTGAGTGGGGGGCCCCATCCACTTTTGACAGATGATGTGCTATCTAAATACAAGTCTAGCTCCAAGGCTGGAGCACAACAAATCACAACAGAAAATTTACAGTGCAGGGGTAGATCATAGGGATATTTGAAATGAATGGAGTCTGGATGCAAGCAAATAAAGTATCATACTATATCAGATGAGCAAAAGTGGAATAGCATTGATTGCACCAAATGCTGACTTCACAACTTGTGCCACCATGGTTACTTTGACTGGTCCAGACCACACCTCAGCCTATTCATCCTATCCCTCATCAGCCAACCTGGTATTGTTTTCTGACACCTATGCAAATGAGCAATTAATGCAACCATGGATGATTGTTGTGTGTGGCACATTAATGTCACTGTGTTTGCCTGATGTCACTGATGGTCATTTTCCAGTGTTACATGCACATGATGCTCATCAATGTGTAAGTGCTGACTGAGGCTCCACAGTAACTGTGGGAGTGGTTGGTGATACTCTGCAGCAGGTGTGAGAAGGATTGGTGAGCATATACAGTAAGTGTGAGAAGAATGAGTCATAACTAAATATAGAATGGGCTGATCAGAGATCAGATGACATATGCATCATTGGCCAATAAAGACAAACAAGTAGAATGCATGACTGTGAGAGTTGCTTTGATAGATCAGGAGCAATTGTAAGATCTGTAGTGATAGAGACATAAGAAAAATAGGAAAAATGAGGAAAAATAGGAAAGAAATAATAGTGGCCTGACAAATACCCCCTTGATGTCTTGATGAGCAAAGAATGGAGATGAACATGTGTGGCAAATGTTTTCTTCTTCACCTTCCATAGTTCTGAAAGGGATGCCAGCAAAGAGTGATGGAGAGAGAGGAATGATGGAGGAAGATTTAGGTAATTCCTTTAAATCTTCATATGATTTGGGAGTAATGACTCCATCATCATCTTCATCTGTAAAGTCATCTTCATCTTCAATAATGCCAAACAGGATTTCCTCATATCCTTCATCAAGAACTGGTGGGGTAGATGGAGGTGTTTCTTCATGAAGTTGTTGAGCATAATGCAGTTGAACCATCATCTCTGGTGAATATTCCATCTGGTAAAGGGAATAAATGGCTACCAAATGTATCACTTGAGGATTTTCTTTATGGTACCTCTTGAGCATATCAGGAACATCTTCCATCAATACTGAAGCAGGTTCCCAAGAATTTTCTTCTGTAGGGTAGTCCTTCCATTTGACCAGATATTGAACCTTACCACAAGAAAGATGACTATTGAGAATTTCTTCAACTTCATATTCTTCAACACCATTCTTGATGATAGGAGGAGGAGGACGAATTTCTCATTCAACAATAACATCTTTGACAAAGGGATGAAGTTTGATGACATGGAAAACAGGATGGATCTTCATCATCTTTGGAAGTTTGAGACAATATGTGTTATTAGAGAGTACTTCAAGTACTTCATAGGGTCCAAGGCATTTGTGATCTAATTTCTTCATTGGTCTTCCTGTGTCAATATTGGCAGCTTCAAGCCGAGCTTTATCTCCAATGACATAAATGGGGGATGTTCATCATAAAACTTCTTCATATCATCTGCTGCTTTCTTCAATGACACCTCTGCTGGTTCTCTGATACATTTGAGCCCTGCTACAAACTTGTCCACTGAATCAATCTTGGTAGATGTACAAGGTTCATGACCCATTCATGGATCTTGTCCATAATTCAACATGAATGGTGAATATTTTGTTGCTGAATGAATGTGATTGTTGTAAGTGAACTCAGCCATGGGCAACCAACTAGCCCCATTGTTTTGTCAATGGTTAATAAAGATGCAGAAATATTGTTTGATTTCTTGATTGATCCACTCTGTTTGACCATCTGTTTGGGGATGATAGGCTGTAGATGTAAACAATTTAATTTGCACATGACTTGTGATGCAAATTGTGGTCCTCTGTCTGAAAGTACTTTTTCTGGAAGACCATGATGTTTCCAAACATGATCTCTCATAAGGTGTGCCACTCCTTCTGCCATGATCATTTCTGTCATTGGAATAGCATGGATCATTTTTGTAAAACAATCCATGACCATGAGGATAGAATCATTGCCTTGGCTTTTGGGCAATTTGACAATAAGATCTGTGGTTATGATCTGCCAAGGATGTGAGGGAATTTTGTTAGGTGTTAACTCTCCTTGTGGTTTTGTAGGGAAATTTTTTGTCCTTTGACATAAATTGCATCCTTTGACATATTTCTCCATGTATGATGCCATATTGGGGAACCAGAAATGTCATTGAACCATTTCCAAGGTTTTCTTGTAACCTGGATGTCCTGCAAGAGGTGAATCATGGCAGGTCTTCATCAGCTTGGTGTACATTGTTTCTGGAACATAAATTTTCCCATCATAGAAAAGCATCTTCTTTTCATCTTCACTCCAACATGCAAACATTGCAGTTTTCCTCAAGTCTGCATCCAACTTGTCCCAAACAATATAGTTGTGGTCATCTTTTTGAGCATCCATGATTCTCTTCAAGATCAGAGGGCTAAGTGCTGCAAGGGAAATCTTGTGTTTGAAAAATTCCAGTTTGAGCAAGATGATGTTCTTGTTGTCATCTTCTACCCCCTTCTTATGGTCTGAATGTCTTGAGAGGAAGTCAGGGCAAACATTGGTAGAGCCCAGTTTGTGGACCATATCAATCTGGAAGTGAGACAAATAAAGAGACCAATGAGCTTGACAATGGTTGAGTTTCTGGGCTATCATGAAATATTCCAAGTTCTTGTGGTCAGTGATGACTTGAACAGGGTGAGTGGAACCTTCAAGGTAGTGACGCCATGCTCCCAAAGCACAGATAATGGCCAACATCTCCTTGTTGTATATGTTGTAGTTATGCTCAGCAGGTGACAAACCCTTACTGAGGTAAGCAACTGGGTGCCACTTGTTTTCCTGTTGAAGTTGTGAAAGAACTGCACCAGTAGCATAACCAGAACTATCCACTTCAACTTGGAATGGATACCACTCATCTGGAAACACTAAAACTAGTTCAGAACACACAGCATCTTGTAGATGGGTGAATGCCAATTGCTGTTCATCATCCCAATGCCACTTGACATCTTTCTGCATAAGTTCATTCAAGGGTTTAGCAATATTAGAGAACCCAAGAATAAAACATCAATAAAAGTTGCAGAAACCCAAAAATGAGTGGACATCATGAAGGTTCTGTGGAATTGGCCAGTCTTTGATACCCTGTATCTTGACTGGATCCATAGCAATCTTGTCAAAGGAGATCTTCAGGCCAAGGAAATCAATTGCTGTCTGTTCAAACTCACATTTCTCTGGTTTGAGATAAAGTTTGTTATCTGCAAGTATTTGAAGGACTTCCTGTGTGACCCTCCAATGTTCTTCCAACATTGCTGTAAATATCAAGATGTCGTCCATATAAACCACTACAACTCCACACAAAATGAGACCATGGAACAAGTGATTCATCATTGTTTGGAATGTGGCAGGGCTATTGCAAAGATCAAAGAACATGACAAGAGGTTCAAACAAACCCTTATTAGTGACAAAGGCAGCTTTCCATTCATCACCATCTTTGATTCTGACATTATTATAGCCCCAACAGACATCCATCTTGGTGAAATACTGTGCTCCACAAAGACAATCAATCAGCTCTGAAATAAGAGGAAGAGGATAACTGTTTTTGATTGTCATATCATTAAGCTTGTGATAATCTTGAACAGGTTGAAGATCTCCAGATTTCTTTTTGATAAAGAAGAAAGGTGATGCCATGGGAGATTTTGAAGGATGAATATGGCCACTTTTCAAATTTTCTTCAATGAACAATTCCAATTGTTTCTGTTCATCTAAGGAAAGATTGTAAACTTTACCAGCAGATGGTTTAGCACCTGGTTTAAGTTCAACCACATGATCCCAAGGATGTCTTGGAGGGAGAGAATCAAAGGCTTCTTTGTCAAATACCCATTTGAAATGATGATATGCTTTGGGTACTATGTCTTCAAAATTTCTTCTTTTCCACTTTGATGGCAAGGTCTTGGCTAATATTTTGAATGGCTGCCTCCATTTCCTTTTGATTGACCATGACCATCAATGTCCTATCTTCATCTTCTTCAGCTGCAATCCATTCTTTGGCTTCTTGATGTATTGCCCAACCTTGTTGCTTCATCAACTTTTTGTTCGATTTCCAGACTTGTTGATCTGCCTTGAGATGTACTTCACATCTGCAAGGGCACCTAGTGAAATGTATTTTTCCTTGTAACCAGTCAATTTCAGGGTTGTGAATTTTTAACCATGATTCACCAACAAGGACATTCTTCTTGCCCAAATTGCAGACTGCAAAGGTAGCACATTCAGTATGGCCATTGATAGTCATGATGAAATCAATCATTTCTTCAATAGACCCTCCTTGATTGAGCAATCCATTGACATTGTATACTGGTATGGGTTTTGCCAATTTTTTTGTGTTTAGGTTGTTTTTCTTGACAAATTCTTTGTCAATGTATAACCCTATAGCCCCTGAATCTAGTAGAGCATCTACTTCCAAGATGGCTCCAGTATCCACTGTTTTGATTTTGAGTTTCATTTCTGGGAAACTTGTAATGTTGAATATTGCTCTTCAAATATATTCCTTTTTCTGGACAGGAGGAGTAACCTGTTGCACTTGAGGCTTCACTTCAGACTGAGAGCAAGATGGAACAATGCGTGTTAAATAAATTTGAGTACAAGCATTGAGATGATCAATGTCCATATCATCAGTCTGAAGCATAGAGAACCTATTGTAGGATGGTGAACTCGTGCTTAGTTCCCATCTGATCCAAAAACCCTGTTGTGGTGCTCCACTCTGTGAGCCCATCGAATCATTCAATCTGAGACCATGTGCCTGAAACTCCTTCTGCATCTCAGCCAAGAGGTCTGCCTCTGTGAGGTGCATGCTAAGACAGCAAGGTCACAACTGAAGAGGAGGGGGATTGGCGAGAGATGGAGACAATACACCTTAAGAAGAGTCACACTGTGTAGCAGATATCTCAGATGTATAAAGCTAAAGAACTATCTACTACAAGAGACTCCTATATATACTACAGGGATCAGTGCACAGACCATGTGCTGTCACTGTAGGGCAAGCATATGTAACTAAGATGCACAGCATCTGTGGGAAGTGTCAGTAAGCAATGTGCAGCATTGCACTGCATCAGTAAGCATCTGTGGGAAATGTAGTCATAAATGTATAGTAAGTGGCCCAATGACTAAATGAATATATGTTATAGATAATCACGATAAGATCTACTGATGATCTGATAAGATGAGATAAGATATCTTTGGTAGATCTTGAGTGATAAGGATGAAAGAAATTGTAAAATGAAAGGAAAAATAAGTATGTTCTGACAGCCTCATTCAGTGCATGCATCTCCTGAAGGGTCCTCACATTCCCCCTTCATTGTTGTTGCCCTTGAGGGTGTTGTGGTTCTGGACATTCTTGTGTGAAATGTCCTTCTTTTCCACAATTGAAACAAAGACAAGGGTGTGGTCCTCTAGCTCTGTTGATGTCCATAGGTTCTCCAACAGGAGCTGCTGCAGGAGTGAATTCATGACAAGGGGTGAAATTGCATTGTTGTCCCTGTTGTTGTCCATATTGCTGCTGCTGCCCCTGCATTTGTCTTCTTCCCCATGTTGATTTGAAGTTCTGCATGTCTTGCCAGACATATGCCCTGACTCTAGCTCATCTCATCCATCCATCCAAATCAGAGGAAATTGGCATCTCCATGTAACAGGACTGGAGAAGAGGATGATTCATCCCCTTTTTGAACAATGTGCATAGTGCACCATCATTATAACCAGGTGCTGTTTTATAGAGGAGGAATTCAGTGATATATTCCTCAATGTACTGACTTCCCTGTGAAATGGTTGTCAACTTTTGCTGTGCCATTTGTTCTTTGTTATGATCTCCAAAGGTGATCTTCATCATGGTTAAGAGACCATCAAAATCTTTAAACAGCTCATCATGTCATGAAGGCTCAATCCTATGTGCCTCCATTTGTTGTGAAATTCCTTTTTTCCATTCTTCTGCATATCCTCCTTTGATGTAAGACAGTATGACTGTCACTTTATCTTCATCTTGATATTCTGGATGTGCACAAAGGATGAGATAACTTTGATCCAGATATGACTGGAACTTCTTTTTGTCTCCATCAAAAGAAGTTGGTTCTGCAATGTGAACTTTGGGGAGGTGGACCCAGGGTGGGAGGTCTGTTCTGTGCCCTAAATGTGAACCTTCTTCTGCTATCACTAAGTCGTTCATCAAATTTGTTATCATTTCTTGTTGTGCTGCTTGCAACTTCTGCTGATCTGTAATCAGCTTCATCATCTCCACAAAAGTTGGTGGTTTGTGCTCTTGATCCATAGGAACAGATGCTGCAGACAGAGGTACTAGAAATTGCTGCTAAGGCTGTACCAAGATCTGTTATTTCAGATTCTAAGCAGTGTGATGTAGATGGTTCTTGATCTCCTAAATTTGCAAATTGATTCCTTGAGTGAGATTCTGGCTCTTCACTGTCTTCTCAGTGTCAAGGGGGAGATGGCTATCTCCTGCTCCATGTACTCCACTGATCTCTGGATTCTTGCAACAGATTGCTCAATTATCTGTTGAATAACTTCTATAAGTGTTCCTGTGCTTCTGTGATTGAGTGATGTCAAATCGATTGCATGCTCAGTCATAAAACAGAAACACTATATTTCTTCAATAAAATGCATGGATGATGATGCAAACAAACAAGAAAACCATGAAGATCTTGAAAAACAATATGTCTACTCTAGTATGTAGACATTTTTGGCCCCCCTGCAATATAAGATGCAAAGTGATGATGGGGGTTGATATGGAATGTGCAGTCTGGATTGGCTGCTAACTCTAGCAGGACAGGGGGAGGGACGAGAGAGGGGTCATTGTAATACTGGTACAACAACTCTCTGAAAAGAGCAGGAGGGTACTTAACATGGTACCTCCTATCTTGACCTCTCCAACGCTCTGACCTAGGGTCGGGGAAGAGCCAAAGGGGAAAACATTTGTAGCTTGTCAAAGGTTTGCTTCAATGTTGAATGATGACATGCATGTGCCAAGCTAGAAGGCAATGGTGAAGGTGGAGGTGAGTGGTGGAGGGGTGAGTGACCAGAAGGAGTGAGTAAAAGTTAACACTTAGACCTTCATCTAAGAGCTGCTCTGTCCTAGAGCAAGTTTGGGGGGGATGAGGGCAGCATGTAGAAGGGGCAGGCAGTCCCTGAGCTGTTAGAAGACCCACATGATTCCCAGGAATCCTCTCATCCAAAGTGGTCCTCCCAGAATGTCCACAATTGCATATCAACCACTCTACTCCAAGTGTCCACCATGTGCATGCTGTGCTGGATGTCACTGGGCATGATGTGGATGTGGAGGGGTGAACACTATATGGTATGACAAGAATTTGAAGGGTAGATGATGGTGAGCAAGGGATGTATACTTGAGTCCACAAGCTGCAGGTACACTCACTCTCATGTTTCTGCCAAATACAATGTTGACAGAAGTGGAGAGGAGGGCAAGGGAAGAAAAGGTCATGGTAGAAGCAGACTTGTTTGCATTTAGGTTTATGAATGAAGCCTATGGTGTAAAAAGGACTACAAACAAAGTGCAGATGAAAGCACCTGTCTGTTGGAAAGGGGGGGAGAGGAAAGGTGTGGCAGAGGAGGGAGTTCTGATCAATTGTGAGGCCAATGCTAGATGTCAAAACTGAACAACTGAAGAAAGGCTAAAACAAACAAAAGGATGATCTCACTTCAAAGACTAGCAGATATCTTAGATATATAATTGTTGGTTTTTCATTACCTTATGATGCTGATCACACTGTTTACTTATTAAAGTATACTTATCTCTATCTCATCTTATTGGTATTTCTTCTCTCTTTATGGTTTGAGCTCCTCTTAAACTCTATCTAGCTCTTACTATATCTTCTTCACTTTGTCTTTGTCTTACCTCAGCACTCCTGAATGTGCTGAGCTCTCTCTCTCTTCTGTGAATCCTCTACCCTCTGTTCTGATGGGCTTTAGCCCTTCTTTCAATCTCAATCTGTCTTGGGCTTGATGCCTACTTCACTTGTGTCATGGTGTTTTGCTTCCCTAGCTGTGCTGCCCAATTCAACAATAATTAGCTAAAGAGAACAAGAAAGAGAAGATGCTACTGTACCTAGCAGATATCCCAGATGATCAGAACTGGGGAATAAACCACTAGGAGTCCTACATATATATAGTACTTGAGAGAATGCACAGACTGTGCTATACAGTATAGGGCAGGAGAATGAGAAAGTAAAGTAAAGTAATGACATCATATCCTAAAATAGAGGGGACATGTAAGTGCTGACTGAGGCTCCACAGTAACTGTGGGAGTGATTGGTGATACTCTGCAGCAGGTGTGAGAAGGATTGGTGAGCATGCACAGTAAGTGTGAGAAGAACAAGTCATAACTAAATATAGAATGGGCTGATAGGAGATCAGACAACATATGTGTCATCAGCCAATAAAGACAAACAAGTAGAATGCATGACTGTGAGAGTTGCTTTGATAGATCAGGAGCAATTGTAAGATCTGTAGTTATAGAGACATGAGAAAAATAGGAAAAATGAGGAAAAATAGGAAAGAAATAATAGTGGCCTGACAGTATTCATCATATTTTGTTTTTACCACTGTTAACAGAAAGTCTGTTGTGTATTCCTCTGCCATCTTTCCTGTCTGTTGTATTCAGTGTAATGCTTGCTGTGCCATGTGTGCTTCATCAGGATCACCAAACTGCTCCTGTATTTTAGTGTCAAAATCTACCCAGGAAGTGAATGGCATGGGGTGTAAAGGATTGAGGGGATTAGCCTCATGTAGTCATTATTTTGTGACTTGTAAGTTCCTCCATGCTTCTGCACTTCCTCCTATCATATAGGAGAGGGCATATGTAATTTGGTCACTATTGGTCCATGTTTTGTTTGCTGCAAATACCAAAAATAGTTCTTGGATGAACAAGTCAAGCTTGTCTCACTTCCCTGAGAATGCTGTAGGTGGTGAAACTTTTACCCAGTGTTGGGCAAATATGTGGGCTGATGGGGCATTTGTCTGGCCAGAGGAATAACTTGTGGGGCTACCAAAGGTTGGACTTGGCATGTCATCATCACCATTATCTCCTTCATATTTTTGGCTATGTCTGCCATTGTGGTTCCCAAGCATATTATTGCTTTGCCTTGTTCCTTCTGTACTTGTGCCTGCTGCTTCATTTGATCATTCATCATCTCCATTGCTTCCTCTACATCCAGTAGTCATAGTCTTCTTGTTTTGTCTGCATCCCTTCTTTCCCTTTCTCTTTCTTCCAATGAATCTTCTACCATTGATGCTGTATTTCACATTTCCCATGTACTCAGTACTGGTTGCATAAATTGTTTGTTTCTAAAGTGGAAGTTTTGTAGGAAAGAACCTCAATATGGGTTGGTGCAGTATGTGTAGTCTGGAAAGAAGTGCCAAGCAAATTCCTCAGGGTGATCATTGTAGTAGGGATTATGAAGGTGGAAGAACCAAATTGCCTGTTGTTGGGTGTAGTTATAGGCATTGGCATAGAAGTGGAGGAGAGCAAGAGAAGTCACTGGACAAGTTGGTGGTGGAAGAGTGCTAAATCTGGTGTAGGATTTGCCAGATTGAGTTCTCTTTCCTGAGCATAATATGCACAGAATGGTGAAAATAAGATTTGTGCAAAGTGAAAACTCACTATTCCTTTTTCAAGGGAATAGGCCTTTCAAACACAAAAATGGAGGGGTGATGGTATGTAAATGTAGGTACTAGTGCTACTAATACTACAAAAGAGATCTTGTTATAGTAAAATGTTATAGTACTCCTGGTCCAAACAGTTGTCAGGAGGGTTTGCAATGCCCCACTAAGTGGTAGACACCCTAGCACTGCTCACTGAGGCAATATAAGGCCCAGTGCTGCAGCTGAACTATGAAGAATTTGGAGAACTATAACAATTACAATGCTCTCTCTTGAGCAAGGAGGGAGGGGAGTAATGGTTTGGAATGCAAGATGAGAGAGGTGTGGGTTGTGAGGTCACTGAAAGGAGCTTTATACAATTGTGAGGCACATGCTAGGTAGTGAGGTCACAACTGTTGAAGTAAGGGTATTGACAAGGAATGAGGCAATACACTTAAGATGAGTCATGCTAAGGTAGTGGATATCTCAGATGTATAAAGATAAGGAGCTATCTACTACAGGAGACTCCTTATATACTACAGAGATCAGTACACAGACCATGTGCTGTCACTGTAGGGTAGGCATATGTAAATACAATGTGCAGCATCTGTGAGAAATGTAGTCATAGTTATACAGTAAGTGGCCCAATGACTAAGTAGGTATGAATCATAGATAATTGCGATAAGATCTACTGATTATCTGATAAGATAGGATAAGATATCTCATGTAGATCTTGAGTGATAGAGGTAAAGGAAGTTGTAAAATGAAAAGAAAAATAAGTACATTCTGACATTGTCCAGCAAATGAAGTATGCTGGAGGCATGTTTCCAGGGCACAAGACAGTGCTCTGCACTCCAGACTTCAACATTGTGGGACACCAGAAGGTCACATTCCTGAAGAATTGCACATCATGAAAATATCCAATTGGGGTCCTTGCTGTGACCTCTCTGACATTTGCACATTCCTCAGCACTGCCAGCATTCTTCACATCTTTATTCACAATTTTGCACATTGGCACTCATGCTCTCACCATGCTCACTCATAAACTCCAACCTTTCATCTTTGGTCCAGAGCAGCTAGCAGTGCAAGAAGACCTCAAACAAGCTGTTCTCTTGTCACCTGCACTCAGACCCATTGACTATCATTCACCTGCACCTGTTATCCTCTCAGTCAACACCTTATATATTGCAGTCAGCTTCATCCTCAGCCAAGAAGATTCAGAAAACAATGGGTGATGGTATTTCACACATTTTGGCTCAATAACACTTAATGATCAAGAGTTGCACTTTTTGCAAGCCAAGCTTGAGATCTATGGCTTATTCCACACCCTGCACACATTAAAACTCTATCTCATAGGCATTCAAAATCTCTTTGTTGAAGTTGATGCCTGGTATATCAAAGGCATGCTAACTAACCCAGACCTTGCACCTTCTGCAAGTATAAATAGGTGGATTATCAGTATCCTTGCATTTCACTTCATGCTTGTGCATGTACCTGGTGTAGTCCACAGTCCAGATGGACTGTCATGGTGGACTTCACAGCCTGGTGATAAGCCTGAGGTTGATGATGAAGAAGAATTTGACAAATGGATCAACCACTTTTACAGTTTTATGCATATTGTTAACCCACCATTTCCACATCTCCACACCACTTCCCAATCCCTCACCAATTTAGCTAACAGCATATCAGAATCCTCAGCAGAGGGTGATACAGTATCACAACCTGATGGCAAAAGCACACCAACTGAATTGATTCTGTGAAATGCTGCAGCACTGCAACAGGACAAACAGCTTATCACCATTCATGCTGATATGTGCTGTGCCAGGCTGAAGGGAAATATCAACCACAACCACAACAATTGCTGGAGGGTGTGAGTTGTAAGGTTCTCTAGACACCAAGGTAAAGAGGGTTAGTAGTTAAGAGCAATGAGTGTGATAGCACAACGCAACTGGGGGTGACAAAGGAGACACAACTTGGGCAACAAACAGGCAATATGATGCAATAAAGAGAATGCAACACAATGCAAGGGAGAACACAATAGAGAATGCAATGCAATATAGACCACAACACAATGCAACACAATGGGGAATGTAATGCAATAATAGATGTGACCTACAAGGAACATGCACTTTCTTGATAGTGAGACATGCAGAGGGAAGGTCAGAACATGCTTTTTTGCAAATGGACTTGGATGGGGAGGAGAAGTCAAATCATGGGTGGGGGAAATCTATTGTTTCTGACAGATGATGCACCATATAAATACAGGTCTAGCTCCAAGACTGGAGCACAACAAAACAAAACAGAAAATTTACAATGTAGGGTCAATCATAGGGATATTTGCAATGAAGTGGAGTCCAGATGTGAACAATTAAAGTATCATGCTATACAGATGAGCAAAATGGGAAATGCACCAATTGCACCAAATGCTGACTTTGTGACTCATGACTCCATGGACTGCATCTCAGCCTGTACAGCTTATCAATCCTGCTCCTCATTGGCCAAACCCAGTCCTATAGTCCAACACATAAACAAATGCATGATTGATGCAGCTACAGATGATTGTCACATGCAGCACATTTATACTGCTGTGTTTGCCTGATGTCACTGATGGTCATTTTCTGGCTTTACATGTGTGTGATGCTCTTCAACACATGGCTGGATGACTTACAACACCCAGCTGATGTCGATGATGCACAGTATGCAAGATTTGTGTGCTGTTGTACTGAATTCTTTGTGGTTACAGGACAGCTCTGGCAGAAAGACCTGCATGGCCAGCATAAAGCAGTTCTCTTTTATGAGGAGTGATTGCCCATTCTATGATCTGCACATGATGATATCAGTCATCAGGGTATTTATGTGATGCACATGTTAATTCATGAATGCCTCTGGTGGCCTCAATTGCTGTGAGATGTCACCTGATTCATGCAGATGTGCCATATCTGTCAACTGCAGCAGATTAGGAATGACTTGCTGCCTCCAACAGTTGCAATGCCAGCACCCTTATTCACCAAAATGTACATGGATTCCATGCACTGTAAGACCAGAGTCCTGCATTACCACTAATGTGGGACTGGGTGTGCTCAACTAATAGTTCACACTAAAAGAAGAGGAAACCCAGCCATAACAAGCTGGGTATATTCAACAGTAATACCTAGCTACTTATACTAAAGGAAACCATGCACAGACCAGCACAGTATACTCTAGGGCAGGTAAGTAAGACTATGACCATGGTAAGTAATGGTACCATGCAGCTACCTCATGGTATGACCTCATAGTCTAGACCAAAGGAATGTAAGTAGATAATGATTAGATGTAGATCAGATAAGATGAAAGATAAGATGATATAATCTAATCATAATCAAAGGAAAACATAAAAGAAAGGTAAAAGAAATAAAGAAGTATAATGCTCCATAAATGAAGCCTGACATGCACATGCCTCTGTCTGGTGGATATAAGTATATTGTGAAAGGTTGTTGCTCACTCATGCATTACCTCAAGTTTCACATGCTGCATTCCAAGATGGTGAAATCCCTTGGTGACTGGATATTCAAAGGTATTCCTTGTCACTGGGGAGCACTTATGGACATTGTGTCAGACAATGGCACACTGTATGTCAAAGCACTCAACTATTTGGCACAGTGGTATCACATCCAACATATTCACATTTCCAGTTACAATTCATGTGCCATTGGCATTGTCAAGCATCCACATTTTGATGTGTGCCAGGCCTTGTTCAAGGCTGCAGATGGTGACCAGTTGAAATGGTCTCAGGTTGCATATTCCATATTTTGGGCTGACTGTATTACAATTTGTAGGTGAATGGGGTGTTCCCCTTATTTTGCTGTTACTGGCACTCATCCTATCCTACCCTTCGATATCACAGAAGCAACATATCTCATCCTGCCACCAGGTTCTGTTCTATCCATTACTGACCTTATCTCTTGAAGAATGGTCACACTTCAGAAATGACAAGAGCATCTAACTGACCTCCCACTTGACAGTATTTGAAGTGTGACATGAAGCCATGGCCAGATTCAAACATGAATTTGATACAACTATCCATGACTTCAATTTCCAGTGTGGCGCTCTCATCCTCATCTGACATACTGCCATTGAAAAGGTGTTAAATTTCAAAATGCATCTGTGCTATCTTTCATGCAATAGAGGCAGCACATATATCCTATGTGAACTTGACAGTTCAGTCCTCAACAGACCTATAACAGCATTTCACATCATCCCCTATTTTGCACAACAAGCAATTTCCCTGCCTCCACTCAACAACCTTATAGACATCACAACAGATTGTCTCCATCAACTAGAGTCTACCACACTAGATGACATTGAGGAGTGTGACATCAAATGTGACTAAGAATGTGTCTCTTTTATTTTTCTTTCTTTCTTTACTTATTTCCCTATCCAGTTGTAATCTGCTCACAAGTCTCCCACTTGTTCCTTTACTTTCACCCTTTTTGCTTTATATTGCAGGTTTCAAGCAGCTCATAGATGTACAAAAGAAAACAAAAATATGTGCGTGCCACAACCTCTACTCCCTTCCCTTTCCCTTGCCCTTCACACTACCCACTTTCCACAGTAGCTTACTGTGCTCTGGACTCTGCCACTCTATTGCCTCAAGCCACATGTGCACCTCCTCAATCTTGGCCTCTACAACCAGCTGTTGACGTCCTTTGCTTATGTATCTACTCTTTCCTATTTCGTCTTACTACTGTACACACACTTCAACTCACACATACATATGTACACATGTGCTATCTTCCAATATCGCATGGTCTGTGCACTATAGTAAATACTATAAGTAGATTGTAGTGTCATCACACAAATACAAGAACTATTCCAGTTCCTCTACTGTGTATGGCCTGTGTTTCACACCAGCAGCAACCAGTCAATCACAAGTCACTGTCTCTGCAAGGACAGGTGGCACACCTGGTGCCACTGGAGGGTCTCCCAGTCTGAGACCACTGCAATGTCACTGCTGCCATTGTAATCACAGTGCCCCAGGGACAGACCTGGGAGTGTGAGGGTCAAGGTCACACACACCCCCAGCAATGCATCATGGGTGACTGCACACCCATGCATGATGGCATGACTGGGTCCTGCCTTGTTGCTGCTGCCCAGCATGAAGAGGGGTGTGGTGGCCCATGGGCCTGTTAAAAGTGGATTAGTGCTCTCTCCATGTCACAGAACACCACAAGTACTCACTGATTGCTGCTGACCAGTGCAGTGGTGCCATGCCTTTGCAGCATTTGCACTGATGCACACATTTGATGCAGTCCCCCACCCACTCATACCACATGCAGGCACTCTTCATGCACCAGCACAGCCCACACATCTTCATCACCTGCATTGCATCAGTCTCATGACCAAGGCTGAGGAATGTGTACTTACCCACCAAGTTGGCCCCATGTCCATCCACTTCCACCCACATCACTGTGTCACAGCTGTGTCTGTTGTCACCATCTCTGTCCACATGTGTTTTGTGGGGTGGGGCATCACATCCTACAACCTGTGCTTTGCAGGCCTTGACCCAGCAGTTTTTGTAGAGGCCAGCTCATCCTCATCCTCCACATTGTCTTCATCATTGTCATCCCCACTGGCTGCATCCTCACTCTTGCCACTGGCCTCTTGGCTGTCCTCATCAGCCATGGGCAAGCTTTGCAGCACTCACATGGCCACCACCTTCCTTGTGTGCACTAGAGTGCTTTGTGTACCTACCATTCACCCAACACCTACATCCAGAGGGGCTTCCATGGCCAGCTGGGCATGATGACTTTGAGCTGCTGCCCACACATGTCACTACCTGCTGGTAGTGCCTGTGGTTTAGCCTCCACTGTGGCCTGTGTTGCCTGCTCAACCTGAGCACACTCCTCAGTCACAAGTTGAAGTTGCTCAGCCTTGTCACACTTGGCCATCTCCTGTGCCAGGGCCACCAGTCATTCAGCCTCATCACATGCTGCCTGCTCCTGTGCCTCACATTCCACTCACTCATGTGCCTCATGCTCTACTAGCTCCCACACCTCCTGCTCCACACATCCCCACATCTCACACTCCTTGTGTTCACATTCTCCAGCTTCCTTGAGCTCCAGCTTGCATTCAACCACATCATTGGCCATGCAGGTGTATTCCTTGACCTGTGCCAGTGGAAGGAATTCACACACCCACCACAGCCAGCTTGGTTGGGCCAGAGCTGCCATGACATCATGGATGCCTTCCACAAAGAATTCCATGTCAGCTGCCATGCCATTGCACTGCCAATGCAGTTCCTGTCCACCCCAGGTCAGTATTGGCAACCCACCAGTGTCATGCATCACATACCAGGAGTGTCACAGCACCCACTGTCCATGTGTGGTACACTTCCTCATCAAGTCCATCACCTTGGAGCTGCTCATTGAGCATTGTGTGCATGCATCCTCAAATGCACATGAGCACACAGTCAGAGGGGGTAGCAGTGAGGGACAGGGTGTGGGACATGTTGGTGGTTGAAGAAGACAGTGGTGATGAAGCTTAGTGGTGGTGGTCCATTTACCACACTCCCCAGTTTAGGGCAGGAGTGCCTGCACCTTCACAATTGCTGTGTCTCTTTTTGCCCTCCCTCCCCATTTCTCACCCCCTTTCACTTTTCTGTTTTTCTGTTTTTCTTTATCTCACTGAAAAACAAAAATAATAGAATAAAATAAAATAAAAAAACAGACTCCATTCTCCTCTTCCTTCACATCCTTTTGCTCTCACTTGCTGTATTATCACTCTATTTCACCTTTCCATCTTCCCTCTCTGCTCTTCACCACCTTCTTGTTCTTCTGTTTGTCTCTCTCCTCCTCTTCCCTCTCCAAAATACTGCACACAAAAAAAGTTAAAAAAAAAGTTAAATTCTCTCATCTCTTTTCTTTTCCTTCTCTGTCCTTCCCCTCACACTGTAATTTTCCCACCTGTTCCTTCTACTGCACTCCAGTTTTCCCTCCAGTTTGCCCATTCCCACCTCATGTCTACACTCACCATCCATCATGTCCCCTCACACTCCACTGTCCCTCATCCTCATCCAGTCACATTTTGCCCCTAATCCTGCATCAGCTCCCCCATGTTCAGCAATGATTATTCTATACCCACCTATCAACCCCCTGATACTCTGCCTTGTCCACTTGTTTGTTTGCTCCACCTGTGCCATCACCCCCACAAGTCATCCCTTCTGGCTGTGTCTTGCACCCAACTGTGTTGACTGCAGACAGTCAAGATTTCAGTTGGGAGGACATGATGAGCATCATGTTGAAGATATCATGCACATTACACTATTTCATTTGGATTCCTTCACTCCCACCTGCACATGTATCACTTACATACTACATGCTAAGAGCGGCCTATTGGACGGTCTTAGGGAAGGTCTAGAATGTTACTCCTGGTAACCAAGGTTTGGATATTGGCTTGATGAACGTAATAGAGGTTCCGGATGACGATGAAGAGTGGGATTAATGAGATGGTTATGAGGATAATTCCACCAATAATGATACGGGAGTCCAGTTTGACTTAGCGTAAGAAGTCCTAGTAACTTTCAGAGTTCTTAGACTTAGTTCTTAGAGAGGAGTGAGTTTATAGCGAGCTTTGATCAAGTGCAATAAGAGGAGAATCCCTAGATTGCGAAGTTGACAAGACTGGGGTTTAAGACCGCCAGTTTGTCAACTATTTATACAAAACTAGTGGTCTAACTATAGTACTGTTGCGCAGTAAAGTGCAGTAAGTACGCATCCATGTGATATAAGTGGCTCAGCTGCAAGTGCGAAATGAACATGGGACAAATACAAATAAATAAGAGCAAGAAAAGGAAGTCCTTGCTAATTGTATAGTAATAGTCCTTAGCAAGTAAATGTTATAATAAATAAAAGAAAGATAAAAAAGGAAAAGGTAAGTCTAGTATAGTACTTGGAGCTATGCTCACACTTAAGTATGTAAATACTTAAGTACTATAAAAGAGAAAAGAAGAAGATAAGTCCTTACTAAGTAAAGTGGAGCTAAGCTCACACTTGTAGTAATAATACTACACTTTACTATAGTAAGTAAGATAAAAAACAAAAAGATAAAAAAAGAAACAAACGAAACCGTTACGAGGTGCCAAAGCAAGTGCCTCGTAACACTACATATGTACAACCACCTCCTTCTCCTCTTTGGACTACTTACCACACTTCCGAGGACTCTCACTCCACCTGCATTTCCAGGACAACACACATCCCCTCACATTAGGTAGCTGTTGTACTTTACTTATCTACTCTGCTTCAACTCTACCTACAACATACTATATAAGATGGACACTAGCATCACACCTCCTCAGACATCTCACATGTTGTCTGAGTGAGTACTTTACCAACTCCATCTTATCCTTCTCTCACATTACCTGCAGCATCTCCTACTACCACATCATGGCACTTACTGTGCCCATGACTTATCTTACTGTTGCAGGTTAGCATCTTCACTCTTAGACATCTCACATGTTGTCTGACATCTCCTACTACCACGTCATGGCACTTACCATGCCTATGACTTATCTTACCACTGCAGACCTACCATTTGCTCTCTTCCCTTTTGGGGACATGCTGCTTATCATCTTATCAATCACATTGTTACTCATTGCCTGCCCAAGCCTGCACAAACACATCACATGCACATAATGCTGGAAAACAACCATTAGCAACATCAGGCAAACACAGCAACATTAATGCACCACATGTGACAATCATCCACAGTCACATCAATTGTGCATTTACTTAGGCATTGGACTATAGGACTGGGTTCAGCCAATGAGCAGGACTGATAAGATGTATAGGCTGAGATGTGGTCCATGGAGTCATGAGTCATGCAGTCAGCATTTAATCAGTGCTTTTCCTTTTTCACTCATCCATTATAGTATGATACTTTATTCATTCATGTCCAGGCTCCACCACATTTAAAATATCCCTATGATTGACCCTATATTGTAAATTTTCTGTTTTGTTTTGTTGTGCTCCAGCCTTGGAGCTAGACTTGTATTCAGATGGCATATCATCTGTCAGAAATGAATAGATTTCCCCAGCCCACAATTTGTCTCCCCTCTTGCTAAGAGCAGCCTATTGGATGGTCTTAGGGAAAGTTTGCAATAACTATACCCCTGGTAACAAGGTAGTTGGTATGAATTTGATAAGTGTAGTAAATGTTCCTGATGATGATGAAGAGTGGGATCAATGAGATAGTGACAAGGATGATACCACCAATTACTAAACAAGGATCCAGAGTGACAAGTTTAGGATGTCTTAGCAACACTTAGTGTGACCTAGAGATCTTAGACTTGGTTCTTAATGAGTAAAGCAAGATTGTGGTGAGCTTTACATCAAGTGTAGTATAGGAGAATCCCTAGATTGTGAAGTTGACAAGACTGGGGTTTAAGACCACCAGTCTTTCAACTACTTATACAAAATCAGAGTCCTAAAGATAGTATAAGTAAATAAGGTTCACAGATCAATGATAATTGCACAGCAATCAATGAAGTCACATGACCTAAGATGCATCCATGGATAAAGTAAGTGGCTCAGCCACAAGCACAAAATGAATGGGAGATAATCAAATATGAAATGAGATGAGTCCTTGCTAATTGTATAGTAATAGTCCTTAGCAAGTAAATGTTATAATAAATAAATAAAGATAACAAGGAAAGGAAAAGATAAGTCTTTATAGTACTTTGGAGTAATACTCACAGCTCAGTATGTAAATACTGTAGTACTATAAAGAGAAAGATAGAGTCCTTACTATAAGTATGAACTAAGCTCAAGCTGCAGTTAATACTACACTTATAGTAAGTAAGATATAAAAAAGAAAGAAAAAGATAAAAAAGAAGAAAAGGAAAACTGTTACAAGGTGCCCAAGCAAGTGCCTTGTAACACCTCTCCTATCTGAGTTTCATCACAAAAAGTGTGTTCCACTTCTCCCTCCATGTATCTCACAACCAAGAAAGTGCACATACCTTGTAGGTGTTGAAATCTGTGCATGTCTTACCATACTTTTCATTCAGCTTCCATCCCTTCACCTCCACACACATACTATTTACCTTACAGTACATACATATTACAATTTACACATACTTCTCTTCTCCCTCAGATTACCTACATATCTGCATGCCCTCACACACCACATCACTCTCTGCATGATGCATGTCACACCACTTATAGTAGTCCTTGTTCTCCCTTCACTTACTCTCCACCCCAATGTCAGGATTGTCAAGCCTATGGCAGACATCCATAGCATGAGACCACCAACTCCCAATGTATCCCTGCCTTCCTTTAGAAGGGCTTACTGGGAGCTGCCCCGGATCTAGTCCAAGGGATGAGAGGACTCAGACTAAGAAAAGGGGGATGAACCAGCTGTAACAAGCTGGAGTCTATTCATCTAGCTACCTAACTACTTATAGTACTATGGATCACACACAGACCAGGCACAGTACCTAAGGGCAGGTCATACAGTAACTAGAGCACAGCAAGTGTGGGATCACAGCTTACAGATGTGCAGCAGCTGTGGGAACTATCCCTGAGAAGACCATAACAACAGTAAGTAAGATATCCAACAAGATAAGATGTAAAAGATAATATGAAGATCTTATCTTATCAGATGATCTAAAGTAAAAGAAAGAAAAGAATAAAATAATGGCAGGGAATAAGGTCAGTGATAGGAGTCTGACACCCAACCCCAACCTTACAGGGCATATACTATATAAGATGGTCTCATTACCATACACCTCCTCAGATGTCTTCTACCTAGTCTGAGTGAGTACTTCCCCCCATCTTACTCTCATACTCTCTCTGTGAGAGCAGGCATGGGCAGGCAGTGATGAGAGGGAAGACAATCAGGAAAAGCTGCATTGGGTAGAGAATGGGGAGAGGGGAAGAGCAGAGCCAGATGTAAAGAAGGGCCAGAGGGTAGAAAAATGTACTAGACATAGTACAAGACTAGAGCAGAGCCAGAGACAACAAGGGAAAAAGTAGATATAGAGATGAAGCTATAGAGTTGTAGCTCCACTCCAAAGACTAAGACAAAAGAACTGCCAAAGGCAGACAACAAGAGCACAGCCAGAAGATGTAAGAGAAGAGCCAGATTGATAAGATGTGTGATGAGATATAGGTAAAGTGGATAAGAAGATAAGATGTAGATAAAGTGGGTAGACAGAAAGATGAAATGTAAAGTAAGATAATGTAATAGAAGGAACTGCTCAGTGGCATGAAAACCAGACGAAATCCGACACTCTCATCATTATCCTGCAGTGTACTCTTACCATGTTGCCTCACTACTGTGTGTTGGCAACCACTTACTCTTGCTGCAGGTTCACACTACTGTTCAGACATCTTGTGGCTAGTCTGACATACTCTTACCACATTGCCTCACTACTGTATGTTGGCAACCACTTACTCTTGCTGCAGATATGTTTACACTGTTGCTCTTGATATTATCACTTGTCCTTGCCTGCCATAGCCTGCACATACAGTAGGTCACATTTATTATTGTATTGTGTTCTCCATTGCATTGCATTCTATATTGTGTTGCATCTGCATTGTGTTTTGTTTAGCATTCTTTTCTGCATTGCAATATTACTGCATTGTGTTGCATTGCATCTACTACTGCATGGTCATTGTTGTGATTATTGTGTCATGTCCATGTCATATCTCCCATTTGTCACCACATCACAATATTGCATTTATTGCACTTAACTACTAACTTCTACTACTTTGGTGTCTAGAAGATTTTACAACTCACACCCCTCAGCAATTGTTGTGGTTGTGGTTGTAGTTTCTGCCATCACCATACCACAGCACATATCAATGTCTAAGATAAGACATGTGAACCTGCAGTGGAGAGTAAGTGATTGCAAGCACAGTGGGTGATGCAACTGTTGGAACTCATCTATTATTCATGCCACTGAGCAGTTCTTACCCACTTATCTCTACTATATCATTTTTCTCTCTATCAATCTCATCTACATCTAGTCATACATATCTGATCTTCTTATCTCATCTCTTACATCTTCTTCTGGCTCTGCTCTTCCCAACCCTCTGCCTCCTCCTCTTCCCAACATAATCTGTCATCATCCCCCTGTTTGTCTTAGTTGTTGGCCACCTCCTGCATCAAGAGCAACATGGTTTAAGTGCACTGCATGGATGTGTAAGAGAAGTTAAGGCAGTGGAAGTAAGTGGTACTCACTCAGACAGATGATGAAGATGTCTGAGTGTGAGGCCAACACAATGTCGAAGCCAAACATCTGAGGAAAAGGCTGAAATGAACAAAAGGACAATCACACTTCAACTAGCAGATATCCCAGATATATTAGAAGAGTAAAAGAGGGATAGGAGGGTTGGATTTTTGTTATCTTATCTGATCACTATTCACTCCCTCTTACACCTGTAGCCCACACTAAATTAGTAGGCACAGTCTGTGTGCAATCTCTTACTTGTATATCAGTAGGTTTATAGCATCTTAGAATAACAAGTGGACATCTCCTTTCTTTCTGTCTACACTGTCTGCACCTGTCATTACAAAACCCTCCACTTCAATACCCTCCATTGTGCTCCTGATATGGAGTTTGCTCTTCTTATGTTCATCATCTGCTTCTTGGTCCTTATCTTGGGCTGGACTATTGCCCTCATTGTCTATCATCATCTCCCACCACACATTCAGTCCTTACTCCCCTTCTAGATGCACCCTGTCACCTTTGCCACCACACATTTTCTAGCCTGCACAAACAAGGAGAACTGGTACTGTACCTAGCAGATATCCCAGGTGATCAGAACTGGGGAATAAATGCTAGGTGTTGTATAGTATATATAGTACTATACTCTAGGGCAGGCATGTGGACTAGCAAAGGCTGTGCAGTGGAGATAATAATAACAACCAATCAAAAGGAGGATGACTGATGTCCACAGTAAGTGTGAGAATGATTAGTGATACTCCACAGCAGTCATGAGAAAGCTGAGTGAGCATCCACAGTAACAGTGAGAAAAAGAGTCATAAGTACTTCATAAGCAGGCTGACTGGAGATCAGACAACTGGCACATCATCAGCCAATAAAGATGAACAAGATGAATGCATGACCATGAGAATCACTTCAATAGATTAGGAGTGATTATAAGATCTGTTGTGATAGAAACATAAGAAAAATAGGAAAAATAGGAAAAATGAAAAGAAAAACAAGAGAAATAATAGTGGCCTGACACTGAGGAGTTGTAAAGTAGTGTGCCTATCTTATATAGTGGATGTAGGTAGAGTTGGGGCAGAGAGTATAGTGTAAAGTACAACAGCTACCATAGATGGGAGGGATGCATGTCATCCTGGAGTAAAAAGTGGGGTGTGAGTGTGTGCAGAAGTCCATGGAGAAGAAGTGAGTGTAGATGTATGGTGTGTCAAGAGTACATATGATGAGGGAAGTCAAACAAAATGGTGTGGTATGCATAGAATATTCAACAGAAACGAATGGGAGAATGTCCACTTGTATAATCCAGGCCCCATGCCAGTACTCTAAATACAATGTAGATACACACAGAGACCGGCTTAGGTAAGTAAGGTATGGGACACAGGTGCCAGAGTGATAGACAGTGCCATGAGAATTCCAACACTCTTATCCAAGCACCTCCTTACAGTAATAGATTATAGTATAGCATCCAAATATGCTTACAAAGCTATATGTATAGAATGCCTGTTAGCTACTAGTGTTTTACATGGCTATTTCCCTATCCATCACTTACACATTAACTTATAATACATGCATAGACTTATCAGGCATGTTTGAAGTCATTCAAAATACTTATCCCATCCAACAAACATGTCAAAACAGCAACTGTAACACCAAAGAAAAACAACACATCAAATTCAACAACAGCCATTGTTGGAATTGCAAACTGACGCATGCATGACTTACTAGTTCCATTTTAGGCAACTCGGCAGAAGCCGACGCGCGCGCAAACTTTCGTCTCCAAGTCTCCGCAGAAAAACATATGATTACAGCTACTTTTTCGATCACTCCGCTATTATACAGTTCCAAGCCACAGGCAATTTATGTAGCCTATTTACGATAGCTCGTCTTTTTTTTTTCCTCAGTCTTCGTGTTGTTTTCGAGACTGAGGTGAGACCTTTCCTTACACTTCTTTAACTTACTTGCTGACTGGTATCAGTGCTTTTGTCCTTATTGTTAGGACTTCTTTTTTTTTGGTGTTTCTTGTGCAGAAGAACACCTGTTTATCTATAATCTTTATTATTGCAAAAGCCATACCTTCCATCTCTGAAGACCTCAAAATGATCTCTGTTGAACACACAAAGTCATTCAAAACTGATGATAATGATATCGTAACGCGATTTTCAACCACAGAAGCCACATCATCTACTCCAAAAGGCAAATGAAAAATGAAAAACTAACATGCAACGCATAAAAGGCCAGTAGAATCGTTCCATCGGTGGCAGGCACTCGCTGGTACCGGCCCTAGATTATTGTAAATGGGACTGATACTAGATACGGCAGCCAAGACCCAACGCAGGGACATCACCGATGTGACAGGATTCAGTGGAGCTTTTCAATCGAAAGTATCAATATTACAATGATACCGAGCGCTTGTAAGTACTAGTTACACAGCCTTTGCGTCATGATTTCACGTGTTCCCAGAAAGATGTCAGGAACAAGGGGTGATATTTGGTAAAAGTCGATTCCGGTATAGACTGAACATAGGGGCTATGCCGAACCTGAACATGTCGTGATACGGCAGCCATCTCACCGCATGCTCAACCCGCTGAGACTCCACGCCACAGACCTTCTCACCCAGGGAATCTAGCCTGCACACCATAACGCCCAGTTCCTGAGCAATGGAAGAGGTATCCAAGCAAGCAAGCGCCGGAAGGGCAGGGCTATGCTGTCGAGAATCCCATTCGCCAGGCCAGTCACGCGCAGCGTATATATGCGCCACCGTTTCGCATACGCCTCCAGTACCTCGTCGTCCTCCAGCGCCTTCAAGTGTTCCGCGATTGCCCTTGCCAGGCCGAGCCCATCACGCAGGCCAAGGTTCATGCCCTGGCCGCCCGCCGGCGGATGGATATGCGCGGCGTCGCCGACTAAGAACACGACGGCCTCGCCGAAGCGGACAAAGAAACGGTCTGCGAGGGCAAAGCAGTTTCGAAAGCGGGAAGACCAGAGAGTGGAGGAGATGTGTACAGAATTTGGGTTGGCAGCAGGGTAGGAGGAAAAGAAGTCGGGGCCGAACCGGTCGAGAAGATCCTGGTTGTACGAAATCGGTGGGCGCGAGGGCGGCGGGGACATAGATTCGGGAACACTGGACACGATACGATACACTCGGTCGGGCGAAGACGAAGGATCGGTACCAGGCGGCAATGGGGCTATAAAGCCTTCGTTATGGAGGACGCCATACATGGCGTCCGACACTGGTATTGAAGGAGGGGCAGAAAACTTGATGTCGGCAACGACGATCGGCAGCAATTTGTTTATGTTTTCCACCACCATGTCTCCACCGGCCGGGTCCATAAATTTGATACCTGCAGCCTGTCGAACCTAGCACCATACTGATAAGACATTCGATAGGCATTGGAGAAGAGATAGTACCGTAGAACGGGAACCATCTGCTCCGATTACATAGCGCGCTCGCGTAACCTCACCACCGTCAAAAAACACCTCAACCATTCCAGGGTGACCGCTGTCCCGCATGCCGACCATATTGTACGGTCTATGTGGACGGACCGGCTGCACAACTTATTGCGCATAATTTCCTCCATTTTATTTTGGGGTAAGATGAGGGCGCAAGGATACCGTGTGTAAGGATGCAGAGACGCAAAGTCTATGGAGAAGAGCTGCTAGTGCCGGTCGCATAATCTAATCGACTTTGCTTTTATCCCAGCTTGGGTTGCCGCTTCTGTGATGTCAAGTGGCTCAAGAGCCTGCATACCCAGTCAAAAGTCAGGAAGCTAGTACCAGAGCGGTGATCAATGTACCTCCAGTGTTGCGGCATGAATGACGAAGGCCCTAGACGTCTGTTCTCCGTGCTCAACAGCGTCCACGATGACGAAGTCTGAGATGCCATGATGGAGAAGTGATAAGGCGCAAGCCATGCCAGCGGGGCCTGCACCAATGATGAGCACTGTCGCCTCAGTTGGAAGAGACATCACACTGGAGAAGATATGTTTTCTCTCCTATTACCACCTTGAGCCCCTATATACGCGACGCGGCCTTTACCGATTATATTCGTGGAATATGGGAGGGTGATGGGAGCATGACCTTGCCTGATTCAGAGGTGAGAAGGCCGCGCGGGAGGTCCCGCCGCTTAGCGCAACAGCCGCCTGGAGAAGTACTGATACAGTAATTCAACGCCGTACATGTGTATCGATTATATACATATTCATCCAGAAGATACTCGTGGCATATCGATCAATTAACTATCGACGAGCATAGTAACATACCACAATCCTCAAGATGGTTTTCGCGCTTGAAGCGTATGAAGACCTACCCACGACGCTCTCACGGCTACATGCTGAGTCTTCAGTCGGCGTCTATAGATATGCTGGGGGGCTATGTTCTCCCATGGCAAATACTGACTTATGCTCACACCCTCTTGACCTCTCTGATTTGTCAAATCCTTTGTTGCAGAAGACGGCCACGTAGATTTTAGGGAG
Organism: Albatrellus ellisii; assembly: GCA_003314395.1. Taxonomy (NCBI): domain Eukaryota; kingdom Fungi; phylum Basidiomycota; class Agaricomycetes; order Russulales; family Albatrellaceae; genus Albatrellus; species Albatrellus ellisii. The sequence goes on from QLPN01000676.1 coordinate 37,060, forward strand.
CTCAGACTAGTCAAAAGACTAGTGGACATGAAAAGTCAACTTGACGAGTTCACTGTAAGTTGGGAACGCAGAGTAAGACTTATGTAGTATAAGGTCTGTGAAGGAGACTGGTCTAGAAGGTACTTCGAGATCGAGGCAAACAGGATATGGTCGTTCCTGAGGAAGAACAATTAGACGAAACATGGCGAACATTGCAGAAGATAGAAACGAGAAAAGAGGGTATGAAGCATACGGTGTATATGGCTTGTAAGCTAGAATGGCTCTTTGAGCTCATCATGATGCTTGTAACTTCAAGTGCTGAGATGTTAACCGAGTAGTTGATGGACACCTCCACTGCCCACACCTAATATTGTTGGCAAGCTCCTGCCATTGTGCCAAATGGCCAGCAGGAATGGGAAATTGCCACCCAGGCAGAACAGTAGTTGGTGGAGGGCCTGGTGCAGATTGCTGCCATGGTTTTAGCCGTAATTTGGGTACATCATTACTCCTTCTGTTTGCCCTTCTCAGCACTGTCTACTCACTATAATCTCACCATCGTACACATGAGAACATTTGGCATGCTCTGTAATACGAGTTGCAGGACAAATCCTTGGGTCTATTCGACACAAGCATGCTCATATGAACATTCACAAGAATGGCAAGATATTGCAAGCGATCTGCCTAGTCTCCTTCACAGACCTTATACACGTATAACAATCTACCCATTTTTGTGGACACTGCCACCGGCCACTAGCCCGGGCATACCCAGTTCCGAGGACGGCCTCTGTGGCCCTGAAGCCATCACCCTTGATGAAATAGATGCCGAGTCTGCAAGTCTTTGTATGCTACCAGAGACACCCAAGAGTAGGATCAGCCTGGAACAGCTGTTGGGATTCATGAATTTTATAATACGAGGCACCTGGAGAAAACTTCTCTGCATAACAATGGGGTCAGTGCTAGGACTGCAACAGATTAGGATCATTGGGCTTTATTACAGTCTGTCAGCTTTTAGATACATGCTACACATCGAACATCAGGACAATATCCTGGCAATCCCCTCGGCGGCTCCGTACGAGCCTTAAGATGAATTGCCTACTCACAAATGTGTTACAGTACGGTCGTAAGGGCCTGGGCATCGGCAGTAAGAAGCACTTGGAAGAGCACTCTCCACGACGAGGCCTTCCCCAACAACTGGCACATCGGCAGGGGTTGGCCCGCCCGTCTGGACGGAACCAATAGTGGAAACTATCGGCCACCCCGAGCCGTACACTGCGCGCCTTCTTTGTGCCCATATGCATAACCGCATTTCCCGCGGTGGCAAGCTTAAACAAAGAGATGAGGGGTGTAATCCCCATCCTATTCCCAGCTCGGTCCGCTTGCTCCACGAAAAGACACATTGACGGCATCTTCCGCGGACTCGAATTGTTGCTCGACGATCTTGACCGTGCACCAGCCGTCATTGTCGACAGCCGCGGGCTAAGCACTGCGACTCCAAAGGAGTGCTTGTTAGAATGTCGATTGCTCTGCAAGAGTAAACCGTGCCGATTCTGACCCGCCTTGTTCCTAATGATCCGTACATCCCACACATTTGACACAACCACGGATGGTATCGGCGTCCAACACGTCTACCGCCGAGTTCTAAAATACTCCTTCGAGGCTGGAGGAGGACCAGAAGGCCTGAGAGGCGCTTGAGAAGTTGAACGAGGCGGTAGAGAGCGTCGAAAACAGCTCGTAGGAGAATGGCATAGTGGTCAATGGAGACATTAGCTGGCTAAAGGAACTGAGCGTCGCAGCCAGCTAGAGCACCTGCGGTGATATGTTGTATCGATTATTCAAGCTCGGTGATATCGGTTCCCGTGTGTTATTGGCAATGTGATATGATCGCGAGTTATGATGATTTGAAGCTTAAAGCTTCGCACGGCCAGGAATAAGATAAAAAACGTGCTACGAATCGATACGTTGCCCCGGTTGGTTCAGTGACTCCTCTCCCGCTGGTCTGAGCAAGGCTAGCAGAGCTTGGTTTACAGCCATCCTTCGTCTTTAAGACGATCTGCAGGCTGTGGATTTGCTCTTGCGACGAAGCGAGAAGAGTGCTGGTAGGTGTTTGGAGAGAATGAACAAAAACGTGCAGGCGAGCCCGGTTCTAAGGGACTAGAGTGGGTAGTTGCTGGGTTTGTTGCGGGACAGGGAGTTTAGCGTGAAAACTGCGAATCGAGTCACATCCACTGGCGTCCTGATCATGAACTGCCTGCTGCCGGTGATCACGGTGATGAACTGTACCTGGTGGCGATGCTATTTGCTGGTGCCATACCTATATGCAATAAGCCATATGGCTGCCAGATCACCTCACTGCGCGTTTCGAGTTGCCAGGAAGGGAAGAATACACTAATATAGCCACAGCAGTCACTAGCTCCCTTAAAATCACACTCCGCTCAAATATTGCATGCGGACGGGTCGGGGATTTGATCCATGGTTATCGTTTCCCACCAAGAGCTTGAACATTCTGGTGTCGTTGCTCAGACCTTCCTAATTTCAATAAATCGCCATTCGTATCTTACTTCTCCGGCCATTTCGTGCATCTCAGCTGCGGAAAGCTTTTTCTGGCTCCGAGGATATCAACGATGTGATAACAGTGGTCCTATGCTCATGAGAGATTCTGAACATGTAACACATGTTACGACAACGTAGCCTGGTTGGCATAGCACCTCTCGCAATTTGACGCTATGACATCGGGGGTGTGCACACAGCATCGGCCAACTGCAGGCGAGCTGCCTACAGCCGGCTGTCCTGCAAAGAATTTTTGCAGCATCGGTCATATTGGCTGTGCAATATCTGTATGGACGACATTAATTGGCTTACCACAACCGATAGATGCTGATTAGGAATTTAGGCTTCTAGTTCGTGACTCTACCTTCGGCATTGTGAACGTGATGATGTTGACCCTGCACCGTCACCGAGCCCGCTTGTGGGGCAATCATCAACTAATCGTCCCCTATTCTTAGGCTCGGAAATGAATTGCGAATCACAGCAATGCGTTCAACATAGTCGCGTTGCTTTTTTCCTGGTGTCTGGACACCACTGTCAGGAAAGTAATGTTTCCTCATTCGCGAATCTACGTAATCAGACAGTGGGTACTTGACTTGGGTTCGTTGTTCGTGTGGTATCCTCAAAGGCATGTGTTCTGATGTAACAAGTTGGCAACAATACCTGAGGAACCCAAGCCATGGTACACACTTGGGCAATACCCTGTCCTGCTGTGTTGTCACGAGACAGCGAGTGGCACTACTATATAATAGCTTGTTCTATGTGATACGACTTTGTAGACTGCAACGTTCTCAGTTTTTCAGTGAATCTTTCTGTTGCATCGGACACCGTTTGAGGTGAGTACCCACTTACGTGCTGGAAGAATGTCGTAATCTCATCACGCCATATTAGCAGGTTGGGATAACATTCGATTAACCCCACTTTGCATTGTCCACATATCCCATTCTTCCTTTGCCTTTTCTCGCAGCTATGTCGGGGGTGCAGTATCAAGTGCAAGGGATATCCATGACAGACATCCACTTTTTTGGCTTCATAGCCCACACCTTCGGAGTCTTGGGGGCTGCCCGGTATTTCAGCCATCTCCTGAAGAGTGATTTTATCCTTCAAATGCACCCTCCCTTCTTCTCCTTGGACGGCTGGCGAGACGCGTTCATGCTATCTGTGGACGTCTCTCCATACCTGACCCAACATGCGGCGCACAGCGTTAGAGGTTTTCTCATGCTGGTGCTTGACTATGCTGTGAATACAACACGCGGTCCTGTCATACCTCAGACACTGTGGAGGCCGTTCGCAAACACGACCTTTCGCCAGCATGTCGTTCAAGCACGACTGGAGATGCCGATATTCTTTGTGCAGCAGAATGGATCCTTGGGTTTCACATTAGCGGAGGCACGGTTGGGTAGCCCATCAACCCTTCGCGGGTTGGGTGAGATAGCACGTCTTGGTGGACAGACCAGCAAGCACTTTAGAGTTCTGGTAGGCATCTCCTCGATTAGCACGAGGTGTGCGAATGCTCACAGGCGGTCTGGATGCACAGTGGCCAGGTTATCAACCCTGGAAAAGGCAGTTCCAAACCCGTGATGACACCGTTAATCGTAACATTATCTCCCTCCATCGACTGGCGGGCCTCGTAGGCCGCGCGACGGATGCGTTCTTCAGGGTAGGATACCATTCGTCCGATATGTTTCATTTGCTAACGATTTTACAGACGTGTCGTCGTGATGCATCGCAGAACGATCCTAGTTGGATGATAGGGGAGGGTGGTATCACTGCTGACGACATCTTCATCATAGGACTTGTCCATGTTTCTTCTGGATCTTGGCAGATTATACTCCAGCTTCGATCGGCGACCCATGTACCGACGCCTACCATGATGCGCTAGTTTATTAATTTACTAGAATTGCGTTCTTGCTTTTTGCTTTTTTATTTTATTTTTCGGCTTGGTTCACAAAGATCGCCTTGTACAGTTTCTTAATCTGCACCAAACATTATGTACATACATACTGTACGCTGATTAATACATAGTGGACTTCATCCGATTATGCATGAGATTTCCCGGATCGGATGTACTGCCAGACACTAGGCATTGGTGGTACTGGCACTACGCGACGAGGACGACCGTTCTCCACTTGTACTGTAACATCAAGAAAGCGCCAATTGAATGATCCTTCGATCAGGGTTCCAGCGGTCTCATGATATCCTGGCCCTTTTCAGGCTGTTATGGGGCTCAAAGGAGGGTAGGTCGCTTAAACCAAGCTGTGCCAGGCGATGCCACAGTCGGGCAGAGGGTTCTAGTGTACAGAGAGGACTGCAAACGTCTGCGGCAGTGCTAGTGACTTCCAAGTGATCAATGAGATTAATTGTGCATGACTGCACTGGGAGGTGCAACACTAGTACAACGTGGACTTGGGCAGGCAAGAAACGCCACTATTTCTTGGCCAGCGTCGGCGACTGTGGAGTGAATTTCCGAGCTGTACACAGCAGGACTCCTGTGGTTGTCCTGTTCCACGAACTCAATACTGATGGCTCCACATCGGCCTCATAACTGCATCTACAGTGAGCATCGGCCCATACTCCAGGGCCTTGGATGAGCAGATTCAGACGCGCAGGGTGTGTATCATGATACATGGGAACCAGTCTGACTCTACGGAACTTGATCCCGGTTGAATGCATTTATGCTATGAGCACGCTTTTCGCCGGATGACGCTGTGCGCCGAAGAGTTCGCCGGATGAGTAGCAGGTAATTTTTGTGCTGTGCTGAGTGACTAACTTGCATTGATATATTGGTTCATCATGACGAGAATCGGGGCCGGTATCGTCCGTCATATCGGGTGGCTCCGGTTAATCGCGAGTTTGCACCCATAACCGCTTCCTCATAAAACCAGACTACCATTTGAATTACTTGACGTACCTCTCGTACCCAGACTGATATCCCTACCATATCCGGTCAAGCTCCCAGTGCCTAGCTTGTAACTTAGTGTTGAGGGCAAATTGAATCAAGGCGGCGAAATGGCACCAGTCTTGGGGAGATGACTTTCTCGATTTCTGTGCTACTGAAAAGTATACGTGCCATTTGTATTGCAGTATATAGCTACGACATGCTGGAGACATCTTTACAGTAATTGAGAGCAAAGTGTTTGATACCCCATGCCTTAAACCCTTAGCCCCAGGTGCTTTTCAAGTTGTCTGAGCCTGTGGATGGTAACATTCACATGCTGCTGGTACGACACTCGCTCGAGCTCAGCAAGATCATGCACTTCCTTGACGTCTCTTCCTGACCAGCTGACATGCTGAGCACAGGATCAACCATATCGTTGGGGGTCTGCGCCTCATGCTCACCAAAGGCACATCAATCTCATCCTCTGTAGTCCCCTCTAACCCTTCCAATGAACTCAAACTCTTATGCACGCTGCCACGAAATATCCTTCTCAGGGCCCAAGGAAGGCTAGCGTTGATGTGAGGTGTATCACAGGTATGCACGTGAGCATGATGACGTTGCGGAGGTTGCCCAAGGCTCTTCACACAACAATGTAGACGATAGGCATAGGCGCGAAGCTTTCCGAGAGTCTTGAAAGTCCGCGGCAGCGCCGCGCGCCCAGAACACCTCATGAATTAGCACAAGGGTTTTTGAGTGAATGCTGCAATGATCGCCACATTTCAAGTTCGCCATGACCCCATACAGACTCCTGGCGATCACCAGGGTCGCGAAATGCCCTGGTACTCATTTTCTCCCCCAACACTACTAGCTCGGAAGGTAAGCAAGAAACAAGTTGTGCATGCACCGCTAATCATGACATTCTGTTGTTTTCATTTCATGGGAGACGCAGTGATAACAGTCTGTTGTCAACTCCATCACTCGAATAGATCGTTATCGTAATTTACTCTATCAGGATGGATCAATACCAATCTGGCATTGTACAAGTTGGTGGATGTCTTCAAAAGATTTTGATTCCAGGCCCTCACCCTTTTCACCGCGCACCTGACGCTCTCAGCACCTCACTAGTCCAAGTCATGTCCGAAAATCAAAATGTGTGCTACCTCTCCCTGCAGTTTGTAGAGGAGTGAACTGATCCATGCGCACCGTAGTCCCAGCCTTACCGATCTAATCTTGTCTATGTTGATGGGCAGTGCGTCGGCAGAAGAACGCTCGGCGAGAGCAAGGTCAGTCTGTATTACTGTTCATCCGAATAATTTGTTGAAGGCCAGACGAGTAGCTGAATGCACCGACATTCAGGCTACAGTTTGCTGATAAGTTGGTTCTCACTCCAAGGAGCAGGTGCACGATCTGGTGAGATGTCATGATCATGATCTGGACTCGGAGCTGCCCATGACGCGGCGTCCTTATTGGCTTTGCGTGTCAGCCCTCGGAACACACCCCTCACCAACGCCCCACCATGACCGAGCTGATGGGATGTAAGTTGCAGCAACATTGAAGATGAAGGGGCGCTAGTTAACGCGAGAACGAGGTTATGTACTGTATTAGGTTAAATAATAAAACGTCACATAGCTTCCTCATCCTCGTCCTCGGTTATCGGCCATTCCGCTTCGTCGATCGATCGTTCCAAAACGCTGGGGGGCATCTCAAGTCGCAGACTATTCAGACGCTCTACTGATTCGCAAGCCGTCAGACGGGCATCTGGATTGTCAGCACGCATGAGTTCCAGAAGCTTGATAATTTCGGGGATCCCTTCAAGGTGTTGAAAGACTACTTCAGCAAACAAAGACACATAGAATCATATGACGGACGTACTTGTAAGCACTGGAGAAGTGTGCACCCGAGCTGCCAGACATCAACTTTGAATGGACAATGGGGCTTATTGGAGTGCATTTCAGGAGGAGCAGGACGATGGTACTACTTCCAAAAGATTGGTGGTCCAACGACTGTGCATTCAGCGGTATCAGAGCTGGACGGAAAGTGTACAGCCCACTCGAAGCCAGTGATGTAATAGCGGGGTCGAAGAAAGTCTTTGTCGCTGCCAATAACATTGGGGTCCCAGCAGCCATTACGGCGTGAGATAAGGAAATTGCTCATGAAGGAAGAGCATGAGTTTTGAATAAAATCAGAGTGTCTACACGATGTGCGACACGACGGTCGTGCAAAAAGCTACTCCCTGTAGGGATGTGAATGGAGCAATCTGAAATAGGTATGCTGGTTACGGCGCACCTCCATAATCTGGCTCACCGCTTCCAATGCTTCCCCCAAGCACCTAAACCACGGCGTAACAGAGCAGCTGTTGACCATAGGAAAGGTCCCAAATACAAGGTCACCGTGATGAAGTAGCTGAAGCAGCGGGAGTGTATGGTTTCTGTCAATTGCAGCAGCCACACCAGTTCCAATTTTTTTGTAACGCCTTGACGGAGTTGGTGCCCATAACACTATCGCTGAGGAGAATGATAAGGACGCTTCGGTTGTCCATCGTCCGTGCAGCATGTTGGGTTGCATTCTGTTCATGGCAAAAGTAAAAACATTAACTGCGAACTGCGAGTGCACTCACTGATACCGAAAATGAGTGTTCTTGAACAGCGCTGTATGCGTTTTCGTAGCTGAACCCGTCTGGCGCGCGGGGGTTGTCATTAGGCGATAGCAACGTGTTATAATCGCCTTATCTTCAAAGGATATACCCTTGATGATAAAATAAGCGATGATATGAGGACCAGGGCGACTGGTAAGCTATCTCTATGCCCGCATCCTTCTATTCCGGCAACGTTAAGACTTGGAAACGTGTTCAACATGTAGATACAATATCACGTTGTCGCACCCTTGGGGAATCAAAGAAAAAATTAGTGATACATTTGTATAATAGTTTCAGTTGGAGCAACGTCCGAAAAGAAAGACACCTCGTGCCATCACCCTGCTTGCAAAGTTTCTCCAACCCGAAAATTCTCCAGCGCTTGTATGCGGCTAAACAAACGTTAGCGCAGGGCGTGCCTATTGGCCTATGGTGAACCGGCCAACTGCTGGAAAAACGAGCGCAGCGAGACGTAGAGCTTTTGCGAAGGCTAACTAATTCGGCACGTGAGTGTGAAGCAGGCTGACCCAAATGCGATAAACCTTTGTCTTATCACATCAGGCAGGCAGCGAGATCTTCTCACGCTCCTTGGTCCCAACACGCTACATCAAGATAGTTATTCGACCCGCCCTCCTCCCTTTTGGTTCTCAAAACTTTAACGCTCTCGCGCGGTGGTGCCTCGATCCCCAAAGTCTTCTGGTTTTTGGACATCTCCGCCTGTTGGTAGTTCGTACCATTTTGGCTTGCCCTTCCCCCTTGCATGCTTTTTCCCGTAAATCGTTGCGAGTGGTGTCCAGCATGTGTGGAGGTCACGTGCCCACAAATCGCGGCCCGAAATCTTCCCATTCGCACATACACTGTATAAAGTTCAAGAGTGAGTATGAGTAGATCTCACTCACACATACAACTATTGTAGATTCATGAGAAGATCTCACATCATAAGTGTCCATTAACTTGCGCCCGTCGCGCCGCTCTTTGTCTTCAGAGCGCACTGATTATTGTTCATGCTGCTATTCGAACGCCAACACACATCCTTCGACAACAACACTTGGTTACACGTCGCCCAGACTATCTTCCCTGCTATTTGGCGACCGAATTGACAAAGACATCACTCTTGGTCTACCAGGTGTCTTTGAAGACTCGGGTCGCACTTGCCTCGTGTTATGTCGTCCTTGCGACCCATCCCTGTGATACGATAAAGGATATGCCTTGGCTCTCGCCAATGTTTTGTTCTTCGGTACTGTCCATGATGCGTTGTCATCTGGCCCTGCCTGCGTACTTTCTGGTCTTCACCTATCCTTCCCTCTCACCACCCAGACATGCGAAACGAGCCGCAGCATACTCTTTACTCGTTTTGGTTTGTCGTACTATGGGCGTGCCCTGGCCGTCATCTTTCGATCTGGCCTCGCTCTCGCCCTCTGCAGCCACCACACCACCCATCTGGTCCATCGACCCTCCGCAATAGTACAGGCCGCCTGAAGCGAGCACATTTACGCCCTTTTTTCTTTCTTTCTTTCGTTATGTGTGCACATTCTATGACTACCACCCACCTGCATGGACCCTCACCCCAACAGCGGCGGCCTACTCGCATAGAGACAATAAAGCAAGCACACTGCGTGTGCGTCAGCCATCGCTACTTGCCCTGCCCTGCCTTCGCCCTTTGCAACCACCCACTCAGATCCCACATAGGTGACACGAAATGAGGGCCCTCGCACTCGTTTTATGCATTTTCTATGCATTATCAGCCGCTGCCGCTCATTCAGACTGCCTTGCCTGCTGTGGCCGCCACTGGTACTCCTCGACCTTCAACCTACAACGGCGTGCATCCAGGTTATCAGCGCGTACCTACAACGCATGAAACGAACACAACAGTACTTGTTTTGATCGTTTCACTTGTCACCACCGTCACCAGTCGTCGCCGGCTGCTACCTGCTTCTGTGGGCCCGCTGGACGTGCCCGCAATGCATACAGTTCGTTCTACAAATTCTCCACGCATTATGAACAAATCAACAGTATGGTTACTAGTAGCAATTACTGAGTGACAGTGACAAGTTCCTGGTTTATTGTAGACTAGAAATCACCACATAGATACTTTTGTATCACAACAAGTTATCTCTGAAAGGAATGGATCACAAAAAATGTCCTCAGATCGATTTTTAAACATGGCAGCACCTGAGAAGGTTGTGCGACACACTTCAAATATGGTCTCGGAGTCCCTGTCAGTGCAACGATGTCGTAGAGCATCAACGCTTGTTGCCTTTGCTCGAGGAAGAGCTGGCAACATATTCAGTGGTGGAACAAGATGGGACGAGGCTAGGGTGAGTATGTCGTATGAAGCCAGCAATCTGGATGAAGATGGAGGTATCATCGGTTCTGGAATCGAGGTGGCTGGGCATTCTATTTCTCTGAAATCATTGACGGCAAGATTGATCCAGAAATTTACTATTCATCGGCCAGGCTCCTTTCTATCGTTATAAGCTACCTGTTGAAGCACGTGTATGCCATGTCGCGTTTCCGGGTTGCATTTCTCGATCGCTCATGTCTCTGAGACCATTCAGGACGGTAATGTCTGCATTTCAAGTTGCGAGGATCAGGTTCTCTGTTGCTCCTGATATCTCTGGGCATTTGTGGTTTCCTATCGTTGGAATGTCTGCCAGTGGGCAGCCTCTTTGACCGATGTACGGATGGTTGTGGGCCTCCGTGCGAGTTCGAGGATGAGGGAGAGGTGAGAGATATGCGTGACAAGGGGCAGCGGGCACCGGACTTGAACACAAAACAAACAAAGAGATGATGATATTAGAACTGTGCGGGAGTGGGAATGTAAGAGCGGCGTGCTCTGAGTAGCGTAGTGTCTGCGTGATAACTCCCTGATTGCTGGAGGGGAGGGGCACACCCCAGTCTCCTTTTATACTGTAGTCGCGTATGTACGTCGCTCCGTGTCGGAACATTGTCCTCCTCGAAGCGTCCGCGTATGAAGTATTTTAGTGTAGTAAGTAATAGACGTCGTACTGTACTACGCGCTGCCAGATCGTTCGGATGCACGGCTGTAAAACGTGTAAGGAGCCCAATATTACAGCCGAGATCGTCAGTAGCCTGCTTGTAGGTCTTACACCGAGACTGAACGACTGCTATGTTATCACCCTGCCAGTGTACATCGATCGCAAGGCCCCATTGTGGATCCTCACGCTGTCTCACTTTTTCAACTAACTTACTCAACGCCTGCGCAGTTGACCGCCTCTGTATCTGTATCGTTGGCTGGAAGTTGTTAAAACCCCTAACTTGCCTAGTTAATCAAACCCCCCCACATTCTGTGCCTCAGCCAGGGACTAAAGCCAGTCTCCTTGATCACACCAAGGTTAGAAGGCTTTGTAAGCTCACCATCGCTTTTCCAAGTGAATCTGATCAACAATAGCCGGACAGACTGGAACCAGTGCTAGCGTCTACGTTCATGAGTCGTCCAAAATCAAGCAGCCTCAACAATCAACATGAGAGAGATGACAAACGGCAGTGTCTCAACAGTGATGACGATCACAACCACTACGGGGGTCAAATCAATGACTCGGATCATCAACAGAACTTGAGGTGCCGAGACAATAGCAATAGGCGACTGGAAACCCTGGGATGGAGTGCCTTCGGAATGACGACCGACGTATTTATAATCATCGCAGCGCAGGATTGCCGGTGCATCTAGATTGTATCACGTTATTATATGCTCCTCTGTACGCGTATTTGGTGAAGTGGGAAGCTGAGAGTGTCTGTATGAGAACACAGAAAGGGACTACTTCAGAAAATGCGATGGATCTTATAGATATCATCTCAACTTCGATACAAAAAGCAGTGAGGACTGAGGGGAAGTCAGGGAAGTGATGCCAACACCTTTCCTTACAGAGGGGGCAGCTTCAATTCGGAAACAAGAACACAGATATGACAAGGAAAACTTACAACCGCCAATGCTAGTGATGGCAAGTAATACTATGACTCGTGCGTCAGCAAATGCCGAGCGATCTGATAAGTTACGAGAGTATTGTGACACGGCCCGTGTGCTACCGTGATGACACTTAATATCGGGAGGAAGATCAAAAAAGAAGTCATAATAACAGGACGGGGCATGTCGGGCACGTTTGCCAAAAAGGCTTCTCTGCCTAATTGTCATAGCTTTTTTTTTTTTTGCATTTCAATCCGATCTTCTCTGCGCTCTGACACATATTGCCCTGACACATATTCACTTGCGTATCCATCTGTTACCTGGATAATAGAGCGATAGGGTGGACTGATTGTGCCCGTCCCTAGAGATGGTACGGGTAGAATACTCGTCTCGCGGCGTCCGAACCATATAAGCTACAGCTCACCACCTACGACAAGAGCTGTTGCTGTACATACACTAAATATGGAGAATGGATGGGAAAAGAAGTCTGTACAGACAAGATGCAGTCTGATGTTGTAGAGGTTCGAGCGGTTGCAAAGCGCTTGTGATCGTGAACATTCTCAAGATTGCAATCCCATGGATATCCCATCGAAAAATTTGAAGATAGATCCACGGCGATCTTGAGAGCATTCATGATTACGAATTGATGTCCAGAGAACATGTAAGTCGTGCGGTGGAGGTTGCTTTAATTTCAAAGGATCAGTCTGTCGGGAACGCGTTGACAGTGCGGCGTTGCAGGGTACGGGAACGTGTATCTCGCCTATCGTACTCCTCTCCCCTAAAAACGAGTCCGAGGAAGTCGTGAGGCGCCTACTCCCGCAAAACTAAGTTAAAACAACGGAATGTCTGAAAGGCTTAGAATATAATGCCTGTGGTAGCATTTGTCGATCGTTGCATGGCAGCGCTCTGGTTGCAGAAACAACAACCGGTCTGCTTTAGATGACACTTTCCGACCAAGCCGCCTTGAGCCGGTGGACCAGAACAAAGGTGACGATACGGCACTAAATCAGCGGTTGTCTAAGCGTTTCCCAGGCCATTAATATCGAGTATCCACTGACTCAGGTCCGAATGGGAACGGATGAACAAATGGCGCCTTCTGCTAGAATAAACGGTCAGAGCGTTTCCTCAGTTGCCAGAGGGTATCACTATGTAATGGCAATGCACTGGTCATACTTACCATATGAAGGTACTCACTTAACACAAAGACACCTTCCCTTCATGGCAGCCACGATGTCCTCAGTAGCGGATGAACAATGTGGAAGTGATTCGGGACCTGAAGACAATGCGGCGTAAATGTGATAGGCGTTCTGATGGGGTGGGCCAGGCTCCGGCATCGAAGCGCGAACTCACGCGAAATGTTATAAGTGCACCCTAAGGTGGGCCACAAATTCCTCAACCACCACGTATGCAGATTGCGCCCCTTCCGCTTACCAGCGTTCTTTTCGAAAGATGTCCTCGAATCTCTTCATATATTCTAGCCTCCAGTTTTCCGTGACGGGAGGTTTTCAGGATTACGACAGTGGGCTCCTGGTCCCTACAATGGTCAGTATTGAAGCCAGCTTCGAATCCAATATTAACGACCTGTTCCTCGCGCAGCCGGTATATAACTATATGGGGCACAACGACCTCGAGATGGCATATCAAATGCCACACTTCTATGATCCTGTGTGTATACATCTTGTCAATCTATGGCGCCACTGAACAGATGTCTGACCAAATCTCGGATTATTACATGGGTGTTGACATTACCGGTGTCTCTAGACGGACGATGGCTATGATGTGCCACGGTTTCGCCACTATCCTGTTGGCCACACCATCGCAACTACCTCTCGAGCTCCCGCCGCCTATATCTCCATCGCCGATGCCATTGCTGCTGTCGGTGCCCAAATGACCTTCTACATGCCCACGACCTTCCACGGCCCCACCTCTGTCCTCGCTACACCCACACCCGATGCCTTCCCCGCAATCTATGCCTCTGCCCCATTCCATGCCCACACCACCTCCCATGCCCGCACCACCTTCCATGACCCCGCCGTCTTTCACGCCTCCGCCGTCCATGCCCCTGCTGTCCATGCCCACACCCCCTTCCATGCTCCTAGAGCCAGGCCTGAATGCACTCCCAGAGTCGCTGGACAGGCCCCAGAAGCGAAACCCAAGACATCCAAGTCCAACAAGCCAAGCGGAGTGGCCGCCCGGTTTGAAGGAGAAGCAGAGAGTGTTCCAGGTTCGGCTGCAGGGGCCGGGCCATCAGGCAGCAGTGGGAGGCGAAAGAGACCGGGGCAACAAGAGATCCCTTGTGTTTTTCGGACCTGCAGGGCGCACTTCACCCGGTTGCAAGAGAGGAACCGTCACATGCGGACAGTACATAAGGATCCCCGTTTTGGTCCCGTGGAATACCTTCACTGCCCAGCATGCAAATATACGACGACTCGACCGGAGTCTCTCAAGAAGCACAAAGACAGTCATGAACATAAGGATACTGTCGAGACTGGAGTACGGCGAGCAAAAAGGCGCGGTCGTCCACCGAAGATTGAATCAAGAAGTAGGTGAAAAGTAGGTGGGTTCAACAAGTTTGGATTCTTGGTGAGGGGTTAAAAGTGACGCGCTGGCCAAGTCCTTTGCAGGTCCTCCTAATATATTTCACTACCCCAATCCAATGAGATCGATATCGCTATCGCCCATCGATTCGCACCCAGCCCTTGGTGTACATCTGGCCCGTCGTATTGCAGAATGGTCTCTAGATATAGAATACGTACCTGGTGAATGTCCATTTTTGAATGATTGTTATCCTTATCTCTGCATCGTCGATGAGCTGCCCGCAACAAGAGTGGCTATTGCAAGTGACTTCGGAAGTCGGCCAGAGGAACTGCGACATAGATCCATAGTTACCCACACCTCTTACATAAGCTAATGGGTTGCAGAAAGCATACATCCTATACACAAAGCGAGGTAGTTGCATATTCCGTAGTACCATTACAGTATCCCACGCGTGTCGTACCAGCGAAAGTGTATATTTTTCCAGACACATCCTAACTTAATACTAGCAGGTTATGCATGGTACAACGCACAGAAACCAGAAGCAGACACAACGAATACTAGAAAACCAGGGATCGACAGAAAAGTGGCCAAGACACGAGGAGTCCGGTTCTATGCGTGCAATGACAGGCTCTGGCCCCGAAAATACTGGGGAGAAACGTTGGTGTCACAGACGTGGGGTAGAGATCGTGCACGCGGGAAGGATGTTCTAGGCTACTCTCCAGAAAACAGCCGCATAATCATGTATCATTTAGAGCCTATAAATCAGTCAAGTGAGGTGCAGAGACGTGAGTGCCTGTAGCTCGGGAGAAGGGGGAGGCTTACCTGCGAGGATGGCGGCGGAGGACAGAATGAAGATCATGTAGATGTAGTTTGCGCCTTTGGTGGCTGCATTACCGTTGGTCGTGCTGCGGAAGAATTGCGTGTGAGGACAGTCTTTTTCTGACAGGAGGTGGGCCGTATAGCGGTACACGATGATCGCAATCAGGACGCAGATCCGTGAACAAGTCGTCTACGCGGAGGATGAAAAGATAACACACATTCGACACGACTCAAACTAGCAGCACCCACGGAGAACAACCAGGAATCAGAGTACCATGCAATACATTAGCGTACAGGCGACTCACGCTGCCGAAAGACATCAGCAATTCGCGAAGGGCAGGAGGGTAACGAGCACGCACCTAGTTCTTAAGATCCAGTAATTGTCTTCCTGCATGCAACGGAATCCACACTACGGCTTCGTCAAAAGGACATGGATGGCATCCACGCACACGGCGTTAATGTCTGTCTCCACAATGAGCACCGTGAACTCGACCTTATTCGTGTTCTTGCCAATCTCCACCACACCAAGGTTCATGCTGACATTGTTGGCATCGCTACAAACCGGTCAATGACGGCTCGCACCACAACGAGAAGGGAACACACACTGGAGATTAGCCAACAAACAATCCAGTCTCCGCTTAGTCTCTGTAGCTGACCTCAATGTCGCGTCCTGACGCGAAATCGACGCGTGAAGGCGGAGTTTGAGCTCGGATGTACCTCCTTGAGGATATCACACTGAATGGCAAGGCAAATACATGTACGGTTATTCTGTATATAAACAGTAGTGTTCAGGGAAAATCCGGTGGACTTTATATTACGCGGGTCGTGATACTATTATTTACCACTAGTTCGTGCATCCCCACATCTCGTGCATTGTTCAAAACAACACTTTTCTGCTACAAATCTTCAAACTAATACATGCATATGAAATGATAAATCATAAGAATGCCCTACAAGCTTTAACGGATGCGATCGAACAAGAAGCAAAAGAGATAAAATTTTGGTGGTGACAACAGCTTGTGTCACTCTCAATGTCACCTGCCGGTACTGCCGCAGCGGAGTTTGGAAATCAGACACGCTAGTGGCAACACGTCTGAATGCATACATGGGTGAGTAGTATGGCCCGGACTCGAGTTGGTGGGAAGCGGGAAGGTCCCAGAGATCCTATCAAAGAGGTTCGCATTCAAGCCGCCATCTATGACACCTTCACCTTGACTGGTGTTTATAGCAGTTTCCGGGGTGCAGCTATAGCTCAAGGTAAGCACTCCCTCAGTAACCTTGATGTAACTCAATTTTCCTTTAGGTGCTCCCACAGACTGTGTGAGATCGTGCTTCAGGCAACCGCGGCACCCGGCGATCATTGCTCAATGAATCCCAAGAAAAGGTACTGGTGGACTGGTGCCACCATAAGTCAGATTCAGCAACCCCTCTCCATCCCCGAAAACTCCGTGCTCAAAGATTCAAGATGGTGAAGGTTTACCTTGGCAAGAATTGGGTCCGCCGCTTCCTTTCCCGTCATGCGAATATCATTGTCGCGAAACCCCGAGGCCTGGATCCAAAACGCGCACAAAATTTCAACAAGGTAATGATCATGGAATATCTCGATATGCGCAAGGCCTCGGACGATAAGTTCAAAGGAATTCCACCAGAACACAACTGGAATGTTGATGAGAAGGGGTGTCAGATGGGAGGTGGCCGAAAGGGAGACAATTCAAATTTTATCTTCTCGAAAAACAATCGCTATCGTATCCACAGTGATAATTTAGGGCTGGTCACAGTAATTGAATGTGTTTCCGTTTTTCTCGCAAATGCAAGGATCTTTACCCATTCCATATTCAAACCATCGGCCCAGGCAAAATCACATAGGTGCTGGATTTCCACCAACTGTTCCTGTCGCATCCACATCATCACAGCCATTGCCGTCCGAGCATCTTAATAATGATCACAGTCTATATTACTCTGGCAACCCGCAGTACATATTTTAGATCACTACATAGCCGGTATACTTCATACATATGGTACATCTTCCTTAATGTCTAGCGCTGAACGGACTTTGAAACCGACCAGTGTGACGATACCGTGACTTTCCATTACATTTGTGTGACTGCATGAGATGTGGTGTGCACGAACTAGTGGTAACTAATAGTAGTATATAGTGTTACCTGTTCAGGTATCTCTGTCTGTGTACTTTACAGTACAGCCTGAGTATCATCTCAGTTTGTGTGAACCTGGATACTCGCTGGCAGGCTTTCATTGATATTGTCTTAGTCGCAGCCCTACGTCTGTGCTACCTTAGATTTCGGAAATCGGGTTCACGCCATCGTAGTGAGCAAATCGAAACTCCTGGTCGAACGCACAGAATATGTGTGGGCGGTTCGCATTGGGTCTCCCCGTGGGTCATTCTTGTCTCACTCCTCCTCTGTCCTACTAAGCCCGCCATCTGCGCATACGCAGGCCGATGAGATACAGCAGCTTCCGGGGTATCCGGCGCTGCATAACCAGGTTGGCGAGTGGGTGAATCAAGACGAGTTCGTCCCGAGGTACAACGTCGCCCCACATTCGCAAGCCCCTGTCATCCGCCAGCGCAGTGCGACGGCGAGCGACGACACGGGAGGAAAGGAGAATGGTTCTCAGTATGTCCTGCACACCATGAAGTGGGGCGTTGTTCCGCATTGGAGCAAGAATGAGGCTACAAACTTGAGCACCATCAATGCAAGAGCGGAGAATCTGATGGAAGGCGGGGGCTTGTGGGGCAGCATCAAGGGTAAGAAGCGCTGTGTTGTCCTGGCTCAAGGGTGCGCATATTCATGCAGGAGGGTATCCTTCTTGTTTTTGAACTTGCCATTACTCAGTTATTATGAGTGGTTAAAGAAAGGGAAGGGTAGAATACCACATTTCACACGATATAAAGACGGACGGTTGATGGCCTTTGCTGGACTGTATGACATCGCTCACGTCGAAGGTCCGTCCTCCAGCCAAGCGTTAGTGGACGCAATATTTATTTATATGGATGTAGGGCGAGACGAGCCTCTTTGGACATTCACCATCGTAACGACGGCAGCGAACAAAGAGTTTGAGTGGTTGCACGACCGACAGCCTGTGATCCTATCGTCGCAAGAGGCCATTAAGACGTGGTTAGACACCTCGTCTCAGTCTTGGACGAAAGATCTGAACCAGCTACTTGGTCCCTACAACGACCCTCGATCGCCCCTTGAATGGTGAGTCCGTCGAGCTACATCAAACTCAGGCAGTAGCTGACCAAACTCTCGTATTCAAGCTACCCTGTACCGAAAGAGGTTGGCAAGGTCGGTACAGAGTCTCCGGCGTTCATCGAGCCGGTCGCGAAGCGAAAAGACGGCATCGAGGCCATGTTCTCGAAACAGAAGCAGACGCGGACTACGAAGGGCCAAGTCAAGACCGAAACACCGACATCATCGCCCTCCGGCTCGCAGTCTAAACGAAAGCACAACGCCGAGGCTGAAAGCGTATCTTCCAAGAAGACTAAGAAGACGAAACAGGAGGACCAAGGTGGCAGTAACGACGATGATATCGAGATCATAGCCGCGCCAGTTCTGGTAAGCACTGACACAAGCAAGAGTTCCTGTCTGTGAGCTTATGCTCCGCTGTAGCGGTCAAGTCCTCGAAAGATAAAGGAGGAATCTCGTTCACCCTCATCGTCTCAAGTGAGTTCCGGCAGCCCTTTTTTGAGGCTTCTCTCATTTCCATTTCCCTGATTTAGCGATCGGAAAAGAAGGTCAAAGAATTAAAGGTAAGAAGAGGCGACACGACGCGACTTTCGCCAAGACGCTGACGTATGTTCTAGGGAGAAAGATCAGCGTCTCCAAAGAAAAAGAACGAGATAGGTGATTCCTCTGGCAAGTCCGCGAAGATCACAGCGTTCTTTCCCAAAGCGTGAACTTGTATCGTATATCTTATCATTGGCAAGGATCCACCGCCTCCATCTTGTTTTGACATCGCAGCAGCTCGGGCATTTCCAACCCAATCGTCGTGTCCCATAGTTGTGGAGATTCTATCTGCAGCCATTTGCTCAGTTGGTTCTATGCGCCGACCAATTACAGCAGATCCACCAAGCCAGTATTCGCTGTTCCATACATGTGGAGGTTACCGGGAAACCGGGAAGTCACAACAACTGAATTAGGCACACAGTGGATAGTGCTTTTCCTGGACATGATCACGATTGGATAGTTGTCACGAAACATCAGCTGTAGCTATGCCGTAAGCATGCATGGGAGCTGATGATACGATTACATTAAAACATATGATACAAAAAACATCCGGGCTGGCGATGACGGAATTCTTATACTCCAACTCAAGATACTCCGACAGTAGTGCAACCTGCCAGGTTAAAGTTCACCGTGCTGTCTGAGATACTCCCTAGCGTGGTCCTTGGCTCCGTCCGAAACTCGGGGATCTGTAAGCCCACAGGTGAAGTGATGGGATGAGCAAAGGACAATGCTTGAAATTGAGTAACGCACTGTGCAAGGCAGCCTTGTATCCGGCAAGGACATGGGTCTCGTGCTCCTCATCTGTCGTTCCCTGTGCCCGTTCGGTACTGTAGCCGGCCGCTTCGAGCACCTCGCGAGCATGAATTTTGGCCTCTTCAGA
>QLPN01000677.1:0-17920 GCA_003314395.1 Albatrellus ellisii
GGCCATCTGCCTTCTGTTTGAATACCCATTTATTTCCAACAAGGTTGTGGCCTGGTGGTAAGTCTACAAGATCCCAGGTATGACATTTCTTTAGGGAATCGAGTTCTTCATTACAGGCAGAGTGCCAGGAGTTGCTGTCCATGCTGGTAAGTGCTTGTTTGAGTGTGAGGGGGTCGTGTGAGATGGCATGGGAAAAAATTGCTGAGATGGAAGGACCAGCTTGCGGTGTGGTGAAAACATTGTCACTGTCAGACCCCCCCTTGCTGAGGATGTCCATGAAGGCACAAGGACCATAGGAACTCTCAGCAAAATGAGCAGGACGACACCCGATATGTTGGGAGCAATGGAGAGCAGGTGCATCTTCATCAACGTAGGCAATGTGGGGTTGACGATGGACAGGGGGTGAGTGGCTCTCCCACAGCGGGAGGTCAGGGGATGGAGCATCATCCATGTGAGCAACCCACCTAGCACAAATGCAAGGTGGGACGACAGCAGGCACAGTAGTGTGAGGAGGGGTGACTGGAGGAGCAGCAGGTAGAGTGTCATCAGGGCCAGGAGCACCGTCAGAAGGCAGGGCAAGAACATCAGCAGGCAGAGCAGGCAGCTCTATGGCAGGTGCAGCAGTTGTGCTGGGAACTTGAGTGTCAGACAGTGGGACAGTTGAAGGACCAACGGATGGGGTAGTACCTCCCTCATCAACGTCGGCACTGTCATCACTGTCATTGTCATTGGCTGAAGAGTTGCCAGGAGAACCGTCAAAAACCACGGTTGAGGGAAAAAGGTCATGCACAGTGGGGGAGATGATGGCCTTGATGGCAGGGAACACAGATTCTTCAAAAACAACATCGTGGCTGACAATGGTGCGATGGGAGGATGGGTCCCAGAACACCCAACCTTTAGTCCCAGCTTCATAACTGACGAAGGTGAGTGCCTGCACCCTGGGATCCAGCTTCAACTGCTGATGGTCTGGGGTCTTGACCCATGCATGACATCCAAAAACATGAAGGTGCGATACATTTGGCGGAGCGGTAGTGGGAGACCAGAGAGATGCAGGAGCCTGCCACCCTAGCTGCTTGGCAGGGGACAGGTTGTAGGTATGAATGGCGGTATGCACTGCGTGCTCCCAGAAACTGGGTGACAAACCCGCACGGTGCAGTAAGGAGAGGGTGCAGTCCAGGATGGTCCAATTCCATCACTCCGTGCATCCATTTTGCTGCAGTGAGTATGGAACTGTGCACTGGTGGTCAACACCCCAGGATAGGAGAAGATCCATAACCTTATCGTTAACGTATTCCCCCCCTTGATCTGATCGCAAGACAAGCAGCCAACATCCAAAGAGGGCATGCACATGGGCAAGGTAGTGCTCCAGCACTAGTGACAGTTGGTCTTTAGTCCATAAGGGGTATACAATGCCGAAACCACTATAATCATCAAGAAACGTGGCAAAGTACTTGTTGCCCATCCCAATGGATGCTGTGCCAACAGCTCCGACCAGGTCTGAGTGGACAAGACCAAGTGCTTCGGTGGCACATGAATGGGAGATGTGAAATGGTGAGCAAGGCAGTTTGCCTTGGAGACATCCTGAACAGGGCAGGACAGAAGAGCCCCCAGAGGAAGTAGAGAACCTGGAGAGCTGGGTCAGTTTGATACAATGAACCACTTCTTCTGAGAGGTGTCCCAAGCGTTCATGCCAGATGTGAATGGTGGGAGCTGTGATGGAATGGAGTCCAGCAGAGGCATGGAGATCAACCCAGTACATTCTGTTTCATTTGTTTCCGACACTGAGAACCTGATCACCATGAGTGATGGAACAAGTGTCTTGGTTGAAGGTGACACAGAAACCGAGGTTGGTGAGGCAGCTAACAGAAAGAAAATGCCCAGATGCCCCCAGCACATGTAGAACATTGGAGAGTGACAAGGAGAGCTTTGTGTGGTCAGGTAGCACATGATCCCACACACACAATCCAGTTCCAAGGCATGGTGTAGAGGCACTGTTCCCAACAGTGACACTACACAATGGGGCCAGGTTGTACAAAACGAGGTCTTCCCAGTGAGGTGTAATGTGGTCCATACAACCGGAATCTAACATCCAGGCTTCACAGCCACCAACATAGTAGCATGCATCAAATACAGAAGCAGAAGTAGATGACATGACATTAAGACTAGGTGACATGTCAGGAATTTCTTTCTCCTTCTTTTCCAACCTTGCCTTTACATCTGCAGGCATACCATGCAATGTCCAGCAACTCTTGACTGTGTGGTTCTGCCATTTACAGTGAGTGCAGAATTTGTTGCTGCATTGCTGGGCTGGGGTGGAGGAGTGAAAGGCTGTGAGAGCTGAATGGGGCTTTGAGCACACTTCTTCATCCAGTATCCTGCCGTGGATTGTGGAGAGACTAAGTTGGTCAATGTCAGAGGAAGCTAGAATGGTGGAGGTGAAGGAGCTCCAGGATGTTGGCAGGGCATGGAGAAGTATAAAGCACATTTGTTGGTCATCGATGCAGACACTGGACTCTTGGAGCCTGTCATGCACTACTGATAGAGTGTCAATTTGGGCTGTTAAAGGTGAGTGAAGGTTGAACTTCAAGATGAACATTGATTGGAATTTGATGAACACAGCAACTGCTGATTGCCAACCATATGTGGCTTTCAGGAGTTCCCATGTGCATCGAGCCAGGATTGCTTCAGAGGAGATGAGGATGGAAGGCTGTGTGCTACAATGCATAGAGATAACGGCTTTTGCTATTTCATTGTTGTCACGCCAGATTTGTATTTCGTCCATGTTTGTGGTAGTCTCAATTGGTAGTCCGCCAGGTACATCAGTTATGCTGATTACTGGAACAACTGAAGGTTTAGATATGGTGTACCATACTCCCATAATGATTAGGGCCAATTTGACGACATTAGCCCATTGGTGGTAGTTGGTAGTGCCTTTGAGGATGACAGAGATTTTGGGTACGGAGATGGAGGATGAGGGTTGGACGAGGTGTAGGAGTGTGAGTAAGAGGAAGAGTTTGGGCTGTGAGAGAGTTAGGAGTAGAGAGAGAGTTGTGCAAATGACCTGGGCAGGGCCCATAACCTGTGAAACACAGGCCATACATGTGAGGAGAACTGAGAATTGTTCTTCTCTTTATTCAATGATACTTCTAACTATTTATAGTAGTGAAGAGGAGCATGGACTAGGGAACTATGTATGGTCAAACTTGTGTATGTATGTGTTGGAGAGTGTGTGAGTGTGTACAGTAGATAACTCAAAAAGGAAGGAGATGATTGGTCAGCATATGGTTGTCAACAAAGTAGATATGGAGATGAAGCTATAAAGTTATAGCTCTGCTCCAAAGAATAAGACAAAGACACTGCCTAATGCAGTAAGACAAGAGCATGGCCATAAGAGAGGTAGACATAAGAGCACAGCTGCAGATAGAAAAGATAGAGCAGAGCCAGATGAGATAAGATGAGATGTGGAAAATGTGATGAGGTATAGATAAAGAGGTACAGTGGGGATGTAGGATATAGGTGAGGTAGATGGATAGATAAGTGTATAGATAGAGAGATATAATAAGGAACTGCTCAGTGGCATAAACTCGAGACAAAATCCAACAATGAGAATAAGATATAGTGGGTGAAGAACTCACTCAGCATGAATAAGACAACAACCAAGGAGATGTAGTGTAAGTGGTACATCTTATATAGTGGAGGGAAGATGTTGAAGATTCTCTGTGTGTACAATACTTTTCATTCACCTCTTTCACTCCACATGTACTCTTTACCTATTCTTTACATACACATCATGCACACTCCTCACTTCTTCTTTACTTCTTCTCCTCAGACTATTTATATCTCTGAGCACACTCACACTCCACCCTCTACTCTGGGATGATGTGCATCCCTCCATACATAGTAACTATTGTATTCCACTTTCCACTCTCTGCTACAACTTTACCACCATATACTATATAAGATGAACTACATACACACAACCTCCTCAGATGTCTTGTATACTGTCTGAGTGAGTACCTCTCCACTTCACTCCATCACCATCTCACATCTACCCTGCAGTGTACTTGACCACATTGTGTTATTGCTATATGCTCACTCCACTACTACCCACTGCAGACATGCATCTGCCCACCTCCCTAGTCATGCTAGGGTTTTCCTACATTCTATCTCTGATATACATTATAGTTGCTGCTGTCTCCCATATCCTGCATGTACAGAAGAGAGAGTTCAGGTGGAGTGTGTATGCAGAAGAACAAGGATGCCCATAAGTAAGTAGGATGTGTGTCATCCAGAGTATATGTGGTGTGGGGAACACCATGGGGTTGTGTAGAAGTGATGTTGTGTCATAAGTACATAAATATGTGTAAGAGGTGGAAATGCTGAACGAAAATGTAGTGTAGGAGTAGTAGTATGGTAGCAACATACAATTGTTCAGCACACCACTCTGACCCCATGGCCTGGGACAACAATAATGCCACTGCCAAAGCCATAATCACCATGAGTACAGCAGACACTCCCTGTGCTCTTATCAAAGATGATACACTCACTGTAGCACAGTGTTGGGAAGGCCTGCTAAATGTTTATGGCAAACAATCAGCAAAGGCTGCATTCATTGATTTCCAAGTGTTGTTCCAAAGCCAACTTGGCATCTCTACTCCTTGTTGACACTAGATGTTCAGTGATAACGTGGCAGTGTGCGGCACAGTGGTTGACTAAGTCCAGGTCACTCTACTTAAAGAGGAGTGAAGGGTGATGGTGGGTAGAGCAAGGGCAATAGCCCGAGGAGAAAGAGAAGCAGTATCATTGTGCAGAAGTAACAGTAATAAAGAGTGAGAAGTGCGTCCATGATGCTGGAGGGGGTAGAATACCAACTGAAGTCCAATGTCCCTAACAGATGCCTTAAGTACATAAAAAGACCACGCACGGACTGTGCTGAGGTAAGTAAATGTATGGGGCACAGGTGCTGGAGTGAAGAGCATACTCTCAAGTCAACATTCAGCATGGCAGTCACCTGAGGCCAAGGCACTCCACTCAAAGAGGACTGAAGGGAGATGGTGGGTATAAAGCTGATAGAAGGCACAAAAGGGCAAAGAGCAACATCAGGATTATGAAGTAGAGGTATGCAAGGAGTGTTGGCAAATCCATGATGAGGGAGAGGATGTAGAGAATTGACTAACTATCTG
Source organism: Albatrellus ellisii (assembly GCA_003314395.1). NCBI lineage: Eukaryota > Fungi > Basidiomycota > Agaricomycetes > Russulales > Albatrellaceae > Albatrellus > Albatrellus ellisii. The sequence goes on from QLPN01000677.1 coordinate 5,184, forward strand.
ATAACACAGGAATGAGCAGACACCAAGGATGTAGGAGATCATAAGTGGCATTGCTGCAAAGATGTAGTGCATGGTGCAACAGTAAGGGTCGTGATATGAGAAGAAAGTGTTAGACATCGTAAGGTATGTCTAAGGAGACTGTGTACATGGGGATGCATCTTATGTAGTGTATGTGTAAATGAGTTCAAGTGGAGTGTAGTAAGAACATGGTGTAGAGGCAACATGTGTTGTGTGGAGTGTGATGTGGAGTAGAGTCAATGCACATTGCATGGAGTGCAATGTGGAGTAGAGTCAATGTGTGTCACATGGAGTGCAATGTGGAGTGTGAGCTGTATGTGCAGGCTCTGGGATGCAATGGCAACAATAATGTATATAAGAGATAACAGATAGGAAACCCCTAGCATAACTAGGGTGGCAGGCAGATGCATGTCTGCAGTGATGAGGGTAGTGATGGACACAGTAAGTGCCACATGCAGTGAGAGTAAGAGAGAGCTGCAGGGGTAAGATGAGGAAGAGTAGAATAAGATGGGAAGAGGGAGTACTCACTCGGACCAGTGGTAAGACATCTGAGGAATTGTAGTGTATAGTGCACATCTTATATAGTATGTAGCAGTAGAGTTGTAGCAGAGAGTAGAAAGTGGAATACAACAGCTACTATGTATGGGAGGGATGCATGTTGTCTGGAGTAGGTAGTGGAGTGCAAGTATGCTCAGAGGTGTGGGCAGTCCAAGGAGTTGAAGAAGAAGTGTTGTACATGTTGTGTATGTAAGGTATATGTGTAGAGAGATGGAAGCCGAATGAATTTGTAGTAGTACACACAGAAAGTTCAACATGAGTGTACATGGTAGGGTGCAGCAAGAGAGCGGAGGCAGTCTGAAGTCCAAGGATATGGATGAGATGTACATATGAGGTAGGTAATGTGCACATGTGTAAAGAGAAGTAGTATAGTACACACATAAAGCTAACACTGTTACAAGGCACTTGCTTTGGCACCTCATAACAGTTTTCTTTTTCTTTTTCTTTATATCTTACTTACTATAAGTGTAGTATTAACTACAGTGGTGAGCTTTGCTCCTACTTATAGTAAGGACTCATTTCTCTTGATCTTTATAGTACTTTAGTATTTACATACTAAAGTGTGAGCTTAGCTCCAAAGTACTATAAAGACTTATCTTTTCCTTTCATATCTCTTTATTTATTTACATTTACTTGCTAAGGATCATCACTATACAATTAGCAAGGACTTGTCTCATTTTGTCTTTGTTTATCTTTGTTTATCTTTTGTTCACTTCATGCTTGTGGCTGAGCCACTTACTATATCTACAGATGTGTCTTAGGTCATGTGACTTCATTGATTGCTGCACAATCATCATTGATCCATGAACCTTATCTACTTGTACTATCTTTAGGACTCTGGTTTTGTATAAGTAGTTGAAAGACTGGTGGTCTTAAGCCCCAGTCTTGTCAACTTTGCAATCTAGGGATTATCCTTTACTGTGCTTGACCTAAGCTTGCTACAAACTCACTTCACTCCTAAGAATTAAGTCTAGAATCTCTAAGTCACTCTAAGTCTTGCTAAGACTGTTAATATCAGCCCAGGGACCTCAGGGGACAATGAGGGAAAAGAAGTGAACCAGCCAGGAATTGAACCCAGGACCTCCCACATACTAGAAGGGTGCTCTAACCAACTGAGCTACCAGTCCTTGTATAGGGCAAAGTGGGTTAACCATGAAGTGTTGCAAGATGGGCTTTGCTTGACTACCAACAAAGACATCCTAAACTTGTCACTCTGGATCCTTGTTTAGTCATTGGTGGTGTCATCCTCATCACTATCTTGTTGATCCCAATCTTCATTGTCATCAGGAATGTTTATTATGCTTATCAAGTGCATACCCACTACCTTGTTACCAGGGGTGCTAAGAGTGGCCTATTGGGCAGTCTTTAGGGAAGGTCTGCTATAATAATACCCCTGATAACAAGGTACTGGATATGTGTTTGATAAATGTAGTAACTGTTCCTGATGATGATGAGGAGAGGGATCAATGAGATAGTGATGAGGATAATACCACTGATGACTAAACAAGGATCCAGTGTGATGATTTTAGGATATCTTTAGTGATGGTTAGAGTGACTTAGAGATCTTAGACTTAGTTCTTAGAATGAAGTGAGTTTGTAGTGAGTTTAGATCAAGTGCAGTATAGGAGAATCCCTAGATTGCAGACAAGACTGGGGTTTAAGACCACCAATCTTTCAACTACTTATACAAATCCAGAGTACTAAAGATAGTACAAGTAAGTAAGGTTCATGGATCAACAATGATTGTGCAGCAATCAACAAAGTCACATGACCTAATATGTGTCCATAGATATAGTAAGTGGCTCAGCCACAAGCATGAAATGAATGAGAGGTAAACAAAGATAAACAAAGGTGAGAAAGAAGAGTCCTTGCTAATTGTATAGTGATAGTCCTTAGCAAGTAAATGTAAATAAATAAATAAAGATAAAAGAAACAGATAAGTCTTTATAGTATTTGGAGCTAAGCTCACACTTAAGTATGTAAACACTTAAGTACTATAAAGAGAAAAGAAATGAGTCCTTACTATAAGTAGGAGCTAAGCTCACTGCTGTAGTTAATACTACACTTATAGTAAGTAAAATAAGAAAAAAATAAAAATAAAACCATTACAAAGTGCCAAAGCAAGTGCCTCATTACAAGGGGTATCATTATAGCAAACCTTCCCTAAGACTGTCCAATAGGCTGCTCTTAGCAAACACTATCAGTGTCCCTAATTGTGTACCTATATACATAAAGATGCAGTGCACAGAGCATGCTAGTGTAATAGAGTGTGGGGCACAAGTGCTGGAGTGGAGAGCAAAATGTGTGTCAACACTCCTCTCATATCATGATGCTAGTCTGTGACAGGCTCACTGGATCAGGGATCAACATCTCTGGGCAGCATCTACCATCCTTGCAACTGCCAATATCTCTCAACTCAGTGCTGAAAATTTTCAGGCAAGGCTACTTGATGAAGAGGCATGCACTAAGTTGCATCTGACCTTAGTCACTTTCAAACAGTCCACCCTATGCTGCAACAATCATCTTTGCTTGCATTGTGGTCATCAAAACCATACCAAAGAAACATGCTGGGTGCTGCATGGTGTCCTGGAGGATGTGAAGACTAAGAGGGATAAGGACAAGGATAAGGTAGATAGGGGTGATACAGGATTAAATGTCATTTCTACTACTGTACAGTTGGAGGAGGAACTTGTTGAAGTGCCAGTGCATATATCTTCATTCAGCTTTCTCCCTTACATGCATTACCTACAATTACAATATGTACAATACTTCTTCCATGCTTCTTATCCTTGGACTGCTTATATCTCCAAGCACACTCACACTCCACCCTTTACTCTGGGACAATGTGCATCCCTCCATACATAGTAACTGTTGTATTCCACTTTCCACCCTCTGCTACAACTTTACCACCACATACTATATAAGATGGACTACATACATACAACCTCCTCAGACATCTTGTATACTGTCTGAGTGAGTACCTTCCCACTTCACTCCATCTCTCTCTCATGTCTACCCTGCAGCATACTTGACCACATTGTGTTGTTGCTATATGCTCACTCCACCACTACTCACTGCAGACATGCATCTGCCTGCTGCCCTAGTTATGCTAGGGGTTTCCTATCTGTTATCCCTTATATATATCATTGTTGCCATTGTTTCCCAGAGCCTATGTGTACAGAACTTACTGCCTGTTTCTGTGCTGGGGCCTCATCCCACCTTTGGATGCTTGACTCCAGATGCACCAACCATGTGTCTCCCTTCAGAGATGACTTTGCTGACTATCAGACCAATTCTGCTAAGAGTGGCCTATTGGATGGTCTTAGAGATTTGTTGATTGAATATTCCTGGTAATGAGGCAGTTGATATAGATGTTCCTGATAACAATGAAGAGAGGGATTGATGAGATAGTGATGAGAATGATAGCTCCAATGACTATATGAGGATCCAGGATGATGAGTTCCAGATGTCTTAGTGACATTTAGTGACTTAGAGATCTTAGACTTAGTTCTTAGAGTTGTGAAGTGAGTTATAGATCAAGCACAGTATAGGAGAATCCCTAGATTGCGAAGTTGACAAGACTGGGGTTTAAGACCACCAGGCTTTCAACTATTTATACAACTGAGATGTCCTAAAGATAGTACAAGTAGTTAAAGTTCACTGATCAATGATGATTGTGCAGCAATCAACAAGATCATGTGACTGTTACAAGGCACTTGCCTAGGCACCTCATAACTGGTTTCTTTTTCTCTTTTCTTTTTCTTTTTATTATTTACTGTTGGTTTTTTCATTACCTTATGATGCTGTTCACACTGTCTACTTATTAGGTATACTTATCTCTATCTCATCTTATTGGTATTTCTTCTCTCTTTATGGGTTGAGCTCCTCTTAAACTCTATTTTGCTCTTGCTATATCTTCTTTACCTTGTCTGTGTCTCACCTCAGCACTTCTGCATGTGCTGAGGTGAGTATCTCTTCTACTCTCTGAGCTCTCTTCTGACATACCTGCTCTATGCAGCTCTCTCTTTCTTCTGTGTACCCTCTACCCTCTGGTACACATCTTCTCTTATCTTACAGATGTGGCAGTTGTGCCTTTTCCTCTTGTTCTGATGGGCTTTAGCCCCTCTCTCAATCTCAATCTGTTTTGGGCTTGATGCTTACTCCTTTTATGACATGGTCTTCTCTCTGCTTGCTGCCTTGCCCAGATATCAACATTTACTTACTATAAGTGTAGTATTAACTACAGCTGTGAGCTTAGCTCCAACTTATAGTAAGGAAGTAAGGACCATCTCTTTTCTTTATAGTACTACAGTATTTACATACTGTGCTGTGAGTTTTACTCCAAGTACTAAAAACATCTTTATTTTTTCTTTATTTTATTATTATTATATTTACTTGCTAAGGACTATTACTATACAATTAGCAAGGACTCATTTCATTTCACCTTTATTTGTCTTTGTTTATCTCTTGTTTCACTCATGCTTGTGGCTACTTTTACTTAGCTTACTATGGACATGTCTCAGGTCACATGATCTTGTTGATTGCTGCACAATCATCATTGATCAGTGAACTTTAACTACTTGTACTATCTTTAGGACATCTCAGTTGTATAAATAGTTGAAAGCCTGGTGGTCTTAAACCCCAGTCTTGTCAACTTTGCAATCTAGGGATTCTCCTTTACTGTGCTTGATCTAAGCTCACCTTCCCCTTGCTTCATAACTCTAAGAATTAAGTCTAAGATCTCTAAAGTCACTAAGCATCACTAAGACATCCTAAACTTGTCACCCTGGATCCTTGTTTAGTCATCGGTGGTATCATCCTCATCACTATCTCATTGATCCCTATCTTTGTCACCATTAGGAGCATTTACATTGTCTATTATAACTGTTGAATCCATCATACATACCACCACTCTTCCACTCAGCTTCTCTCTGCTAAGAGCGGCCTATTGGACAGTCTTAGGGAAGGTCTGAAATATTACTCCTAGTAACCAAGGTTTGGATATTGGCTTGATGGACATAATAGAGATTCCTGATGACAATGAAGAATGGGATTAATGATATGGTTATGAGAATGATTCCACCAATGAGGATACGAAGATCCAGGATGACGTGTGTAGGATGTCTTAGCGACTCTTTTTAGAGTGGTTTAGAGATCTTAGACTTGGCTCTCGGTTAGAGAATGAAGTGAGTTTGTTTATGAGCTTAGATCAAGCGCAGTATAGGTGAATCCCTAGATTGCGAAGTTGACAAGACTGGGGTTTAAGACCGCCAGTTTGTCAACTATTTATACAAGACTAGTGATCTAACTATAGTAAAGTTATGCAGTAAAGTGCAGTAAGTAAATGAAAGTGCGCAGTAAAGCGCAGTAAGTACACGTCCAAGTGATATAAGTGGCTCAGCCACAAGCGCGAAATGAACATGAGATAAACTAAGGTAAATAACGACGAGAAAGGAGAGTTCTTGCTAATTGTATAGTAATAGTCCTTAGCAAGTAAATGTTAAAAGAAAGACAAAAGGAAAAAGATAAGTCTGATATAGTACTTGGAGCTAAGCTCACACTTAAGTATGTAAATACTTAAGTACTATAAAAGAGAAGAGAAAAGAGAGTCNNNNAGTAAAGTGGAGCTAAGCTCACACTTGTAGTATTAATACTACACTTTACTAGTAAGTAAGATAAAAAGAAAAAGAAAAAGAGAAAAAGAAAACCATTACAAGGTGCCAAAGCAAGTGCCTCGTAACACTCTCTGTGCATACACCTTACCTACATACACATACATACCTCACTACTTCTCCTCAGACTACTTACATTCCTGAGAACACATCACACCTCACACATACTCTGGGACGATGCACGTCCCTCCACTTTAGGTAGCTGTTGTGCTTCACTTTACATTCTCCACACCAACTCTATCTACATACACTATATAAGATGGACTATTACCATACAAACTCCTCAGATGTCTTACTTGCAGTCTGAGTGAGTACCCTTCCTTCCCATCTATAACTTGTCTTACATCTACCCTGCAGCATACTTAAACCATGTTGCCTTGCTCTACTGCGCTCACAACCGCTCACTCTTGCTGTAGAATGTGTCTGCCCACCTCCCTAGTCATGCTAGGGTTCTCCTATGTTTTGTTGCTCATATACATTATAGTTGCTGCTGTCATCCATATCCTGTGCACACAATAACCACCTCATTACCAGGAGTACTACATTGAACAATCCCTAAGACCATCCAATAGGCCACTCTTAGCAGTGACTAGAGATGTGTCCACAGTAAACTAAGTAAATAGCCACAAGTGTGAGTGAAATGAGAGGTAAACAAAGGTAAATAAAGATGAGATAAAATGAGTCCTTGCTAATTGTATAGTGATAGTCCTTAGCAAGTAAATGTTATAATAAATAAAAGAAGAGATAAAGATGCTTTACAGTACTTGGAGCTAAGCTCACAGCTATAGTTAATACTACACTTATAGTAAGTAAGATAAGAGAAAAAAGAAAAAGAAAATCCATTATGAGGTGCCAAAGCAAGTGCCTTGTAACAACTATAGTATTTACATACTAAGCTGTGGGTTTAATTCCAAGTACTATAAAGCATTACAATTCTCTTTATTTATCTACATTTACATGCTAAGTGTTGAACTTTCTTGCACTCTGTACTACACACACTCAGCCACTATTGCTTACATGGTCTGTGTACTGTCTCTGTTGACATGGGATTTTGCTCTTCACTCCAGCACCCACTCCCCATACTTTATTACATCAGCATGGTCTGTGTGCTGCTCTCTTACATATATAGGTATCAGATTAGGGACACTGATCTTTAGTTGATCTACTTACATTGCTCCCTCCCATTGCTTGCATCTACACTCACTCTTACTTACTTCTGCACAATGCATGGGTTGTAACTACTCTTTCTGGGCTTTTGCACCACATGCTCACACCCTCTCCCTTTTGCCTCCTTGAATGGAGTGCCTTGGTCTCAGGTGACTGCTGCACTGAACATTATAGCATCATCAGTCTCCACCTGTACTTATTATTGATTTCTCTATCTATCTTATGACACTTGACTTGCCATACACTTATGCATTAAGTATGTCAATTTCCTTTTTCATCATTCCCCTATTCTTTATAGTTTGAGCTCCTCTCCAACTCTATCTTGCTCATACTATATCTTCTTTACATCATTGTTGATAGCACAGGATGTTTGGTGCAGCAGTGAAGGTGACAGAAAACCCACTCAGACAGGAGCACAGTCAGAGGGAGGTGAGGGGGGCAGTGCAGCAAACATGATGTATCTGACAATGAAGAAGATGATGGCAACAGGGTAACCAACAATCATAATGATGAATGTGGTCTCCATTAGGAGGGCCAGAAAGAGTGAATAGAAGTGGAGAGGTTCACAGTAGGGACAGGTGCAGACAGCACACTGAAGAGTGAAGAGGGATGAGATGTCTGCTGATTATCACAATATGCTTGGGGTCTACTCTATATACAGGCTAGATGCATGCACAGACTGGCTTATGTAAAGTAGTGTGGGGTGTGGGTGTTGGAGTGAGTGATAGTGCATGAGAATCTAACAGTTGTCATCTCACCTCAGCACTTCTGCATGTTGCTGAAATGAGTATCTCTTCTCCTCTCTCAACCCTCTTCTGACATACCTGCTCTATGCAGCACTCTTCTGTTGGCACAGGAGATGTGGCATGATGGTGAAGGCAATGGGGACACAATCAGACAGGGAGGAGAGACTGGAGATGTGATGAGAAGTGGAGATAGGTGATGAGGGTGGCAGTTGTGCTCAGGATGATGATAGAGAAGACAACAGTGAAGATAAAAAGAGGGTCACCCATATTGAGATGACCAAAGGAGGGTATTGAAATGGATGCAGAAAAGACAGGTGCAGGCACTCTGAGGAAAGGGAGAAGATGTCTGCTTAAATTCTCTAGATGCTATCTAGCTACTGGTATACAATCTGTAGATGCACACAGACTGTGCTTACTAATATATTATGGGCTGTGGGTCTGGAAGGAGGGAAGAGCAATAAGGAGATCAAAGAAGATCTGATAAGATCTGATAAGATCGGTCAAAAGCTAACATCTTCTGTGCACTTCCCATTCTGTTGTGCACCTCATCTTTGATCTCTCAGGCTTCATCTATCTCTCTAGTCATGTATGACATCTGGACTATGGTCCTCTTCTGGCTTTAACTACATCTTGGCCTACAAGGCTATCTCTGTCTCCAAACAATCTATCTACCATTTGTGATACTGCCTATCTTTCAACACTTATAACTGCAGTCTTGTCCTATAATAGATTATCAACTCTAGTTGCACTCTTTCCTTGTTGCTCTCATGAACACCAGTATACTAGCTGTTCTGTCTCCTCTCTCATGCATGCCTGCAGTCTCGAGCCTCATCACCATGAGAGCTTATCACTAAGGACTGTTGTATACAATTAGCAAGGGCTCACTTTATCTCATTTCTGTTTACTTCTGTTTATCTCTTGTTTCACTCATGCTTGTGGCTACCTTACAAGTAGTTTACTATGGATGCATCTCTTATCACATGATCTCATTGATTGCTGTGCAACATCATTGATCAATAAACCTTACTTACTTGTACTATACTTACCTATTATGTATGTCTACATCATCTCTCACCTTATCTTTGTGAAACACAGGCCATAAGCATGAGTGGAACTGGAATAGTTCTTATTGTATATGATAACACTATTGTTGACATGTGATGCTCTTTGCACCAGCACCAGCACCCCACACCTACTTTACATCAGCATGGTCTGTGCACCACTCTCCATAGTATATAGGCATTGTAAAAGGGATTTAGATAGTCAGTCAGTCTTCTACCCACTCTCATCATGGATTGGCCAACACTCCTTGTTTACATTTACTTCACAATCATGATGTTTGCATTCCTCCTTCTTGGGCTTTTGCCCATGCTTTACCTGTTAGTTTTTACTTATCTGATTAGATAGTGATCACTCTTCTCTCCCTTCTGACACCCATGGCCCACACTATCTTTAGTCAGTGTGGTCTGTGTGCAGCTTTAGGATGTATATCAGTAGTACTACAGCATCTGTAAATAAGCAAGTGGACATCTCTCTTCTCTTCCTCTTTGAGAGCCTGCACCAGTCTTTACCCACTTCCACTTCAAATACTCTCCTTTGGCTGCCTCAACATGGGTGACCCTGTCTTCATCTTTGCCATCATCTTCTCCATCATGATCCTCAGCATGACCACTGCCCTCATCACCTACCTCCACTACTTGCAGTGCTGTTGTGTTGAGTCTATCCCCCTCACCTGATTGCATCCCTGTCACCTTTGCCATTGCACCACATCTCCTGCATCAACATTACCCACCAAATCCTTTCCATCCTCCTTGAATGGAGTGACTGGCCCTGGGTGACTGCCACACGATCATACTGCACTAAGAACTATAGCCTACTTATAGTAAGGACCACAGTGCACAGACCACTAAACTATCAACAGAGAAAGTGTGTAGGCATATGTGTGAAGATGTATGTGTGTGTACAGTAGAGAGATGAAAAAGGAAGGAGAGCATTAGTCAGATATAATTGTCAACACCCCCCTGTGCTGGAGACACACTCTATCAAGCCAAGACCCAAACAATGGGAGTTGAACAAAGGAGAAGAAAGTGGCTTGGTCAAAATGTCTGCAGTGATGAGAGAAGAAGGAAGGTGATGTACAGAAATGGAATCAGAAGAAAGACACTTGCAAATATAGTGATGTCAAGTGTCTATGTGCTTGGTTCCATGTGTGATGACAGGATTTGTAGCAATATCAATGGATCCCTTGTTATCACTGTAGAGTAGTAAAGGAAGGGAGAAGCCAAAACCTATTTCTTTGAACAGTGAATGCAACCACATCCCTTGAGCTGCAGCTTGGGAAAGTGATATGTATTCAGCCTCAATTGATGAGAGGGACATGGTGTGTTGCTTCCATGATGACCAAGTGATGGCTCTGCCACCAAGGAGAAATGTGTATGCCCCAACAGACTTATGGTCATCTCTGTCCGCTGCCCAGTCTGAATCAGAATACCCCACTACTTGTGCATTCTTGTCTCCACCATAATGTATGTGATAGTGAAGTGTACCCTTGAGATAGCAAAGGATGTGGCTAGATTTCCTCATCTAGGTCACCATTGAGGAACACTGACTTGATGTCCATGGAGTGGACTTCCCAGTCTTCAAGGGTGGCTATGGCAAGTAGAGTGTGGAGAGACTCAAAATGTGCAACAGGGGAGAAGGTTTCAGTGTAGTCAATGCCATGAATCTGTGTATAGCCCTTCACAATGAGTTGAGCTTTGTATTGGCCATCTGCCTCCTGCTTAAAAACCCACTTGTCTCCCACCAGATTGTGGCCTGGGGGGAGGTCAACAAGGTCCCATATGTGAAGGTCATGAAGGGAGGAAAGCTCCTCCTTGCAAGCAGAACTCCAGGAGTCAGAGTCTGGTCCAGACAGAGCCTGTTTCAGGGTGAGTGGATTGCAGGAGATAGTGTGTGAAAGTATAGTGGAGACTGAAGGAGTGCTGCAAGGTGTGGTGAAAACATTGTTGTTGTCATCTGAGATCCCCCCCTGACCAAGGATATCCACAAACTTATGGGGCCCATAGGCACTATCGCAAAAACCAGTGGGCCTGCAAGTGATATGCTGAGAGTGGCAGATGACAGGAAGGTCATCATGGACAAGATGAGCACAGGCATTCTGGTGACTAGGAGAAGCCAGTGATGAGCATCATGCATGTATAATGCCAGAAAATGACCATCAGTGACATCAGGTGAACACAGTGACATTAATGTGCCACATGTGACAATCATCTGCAATTACATCAATCATGCATTTACTTAGGCATCAGACTATAAGGACTGGGTTCAGCTGACAAGGAGCAGGACTGACAGGATGAATAGGCTGAGGTGTGGTCCAGGCCCACCAAAGTAACCATGAAGGCACAAGTTGTGAAGTCAGCATTTGGTGTGATCAGTGCTTTTCCTCTTTTGCTCATCCACTATAGTATGATACTTTATTTGCTCATGTCCAGACTCCACCTCATTTCAAATATTCCTATGATTGACCCTGCACTGTAAATTTTCTGTTTTGTTTTGTTGTGCTCCAGTCTTGGAGCTAGACTTGTATTTAAATGGTGCATTGTCTGTCAGAAAAGAGGGATCTCCCCCCACCCACAATTTGTCTCCCCTCTCCCATCCAAGTTCAAAGTGAAAAAGTGCTCTCCATTTCCTCCATGTGTCTTATAACAAAGAGAGTGCACATACCTCATAGGTTGTGTTTATAATTGCATTGCATTCTCTTTATCACATTACATCTCCCTTTTGTCACCCAAGTCACATCACACTATTGCACTTATTGCTCTTAACTACTAACTCTCTCTACCTTGGTGTCTAGAGAATCTTATGACTTGCACCCTCCAGCAATTGTTGTGGTTGTGGTTGTTATTGTGAAACACAGGCCATAAGTGAGAGGAGAACTTGAATAGTTCTTGTCTTATGCAGTACTACTTACAGTCTACTTATAGTGTCTGCTGTGATGCACAGACCATGGGCTGTAAGGTAAGAGAATGTGTGTATGTATGTATGTATGTATGTATGTGTGTATGTATGTATGTATGTATGTATGTATGTATGTATGTATGTATGTATGTATGTATGTATGTATGTGTGTGTGTGTGTTGAAGTGTGTGTACAGTATGAAGATGAAAGAGGAAGGAGTACATTAGTAAGCCATAGACATCAACACCCCCCCATACTGGGAACACACTCAACTAGTCCCAGATGAGACTGATGTGCAGAAAAAAGAGGAAGGGAAAGAGACTTAGTGAGGACATCGGCAATGATGGAAGAGGAAGGAAGATGATGAACAGAAATAGACTTGGAGGAAATACAGTCTCAGATGTAATGATGTCAGATGTCGATATGTTTGGTTCCTCAAGTGACTACAGGGTTCGTAGCGATGTCAATGGATCCTTTGTTATCACCATAAAGTAGGAGAGAGGAAGAGAAACCAAAACCTATTTCCTGCAACAGGGAACACAACCACATCCCTTGTGTGGCTGTTTGTGACAGAGACATGTACTTGGCCTCTGTGGAGGACAGGGAAATGGCATGTTGT